>VYZU01012102.1:98247-122786 GCA_013401355.1 Ceyx cyanopectus
TATGTATATAAAAATATACTTATGAAAGAGGCCAAGGTGTATTTTTTAGAAATGAAACCTTAAGTTAGATTTCCTAAATCTATATATAGGAACTTAGAAGAATGACCAGATTTAAAATCAAGTCACTTTTTTTCTTTAAAACTGGGTTCAAGAGTCTGTTTATAAGATCTTACTTGAAAATGTTTAGTCACAAGCTAGCTGGAAATTTCATATCTTAAAAGTTTGTAATTTCTGTTTTTTTTGTTTGTTTGGTTTTTTTTTTTTTTCTTTTTGTTTTGTTTTGTTGGGTTTTTTTTGTTTTTTTTCTTCTTCTAGGATTTAGGTGAAGGTTTGGGCCAGCTATTTTACCCAAGTTATTCACCATTCTGAAACAATTAATTAAAACAAACAGCTCTCTGAAGCTATTTCTCACAACTAGTAAGATTTATATCTTGAAACCGAAGCCTGTTTTCTCACTGCATCTATTTTCTACTCTGCATAAACATCCAAGTTTGTTATTGCAGCAATCACCAGCACAAGCTCTCAGACCTCCTTGTGATATTTATTATTTGCTAAGCCCCAGCTCCTGGAGTGAAGTGATTAGATGAGAACCTCAGCTTGCAGTTAAAAAGAAAAATGATAGAGCAATGCATTGGAGCATAGGGCTGGTGAGAGAAATGGGAAAACATGAGCAGAATGTCTAGTCAAGGCTCCAAACGTCAGAAAGGCCGGCAAAAAAAAAAAGAAAAACCTACTTGTATGATTATTTTTAAAGCCTAAGGAGTCTTAAGACAGCCTCCCCCTTATAATTTGGAAGCAGGGGGGCTGACTCGTGGCTTCTGACTGCCAAGGCATGGCCATGGCAGGGGTTACTCATTGCCTTACAGCTTCCCAGAGGTTTCTCACCAAGGGGCTACTCACCCCTCTGCTGAACTGCACATGTTTGTTATCGCCGGGTGTTGAGCTCCTGCCACTGCTTTGGGTTTGGTTTGTTTTATTTTTTTTTTCCATTTTGCTTTTAAAACAACTTTAACGAGGCATTCATTCATGAAAATATCCTGCACAAGAAATTACATGGGCTTCACAAACAGAGACAATAGGTCAATTCCTGGCCTTTCCAAAACTGACAGGATCCCTTTAGCTTTCAAAAACAACAACAAAAAAAAAAAAGAAGAAAAACAGAACTATAAAAAAAAGTCTCAGCTGCCAAATTGTCAGTAGGTCTATAACAATGTAAATGAAATGTAAACATTATATGATGAAAGGCATTTTTTAAAAAGCCCTCTTTTCTCAGCAGTTAGATGGGCTTTATATACAATGGGAAGATTCATTCTTGAAGGAGACTCCAGTGTATGAAACAAACTCCTATATATCACAGTCTGAAATATCTGTTTTACATAAAAGAGCAGCTGGGGCATCACCTTTACCTTGGCAAAAGCTCACTGAGCCTCCTGGCTTCTGAAGGTTGCACTTCTCACTGCTCCACTCCCTGCCTCCCCATGACCACAGACCCTCTGGGGACAGGAGAAAAGTGTCTGCAGAGAAGTAGCTATTAATAAATAATAATAATAATAATAATAAAAAAAAAATATTGTAGCTATTGCCAATGTAAGCAATGGACATGAAGGATGGAAAACCAATGCAAAGGGAACAACAAAAGCACAAACACGAGCCAAATGATAAAGTTTGTGGGAAAAAGCTACATGAATTCATGGTTTAGGACATGTGAAGGTCTGGTATGCACTGTTCACCAAGCTACGGGTGAAAGGTGGGGACAGAAGTGGGGATCTGAAGCCAGGTCTGGCCAGACCCTGCATCCACCTGTGCCTGCAAGATGGGACTGATTATGGAGAGCAACTCTGTTTTCTCAGTGTTACAGCCTTGAGTGTCAACTTGGCTGGTTGACAGTGTAATTAATCAGAGTTTGCTGCACAGATTCTTCTCCACATGATTGGGTCTGGGCTGGACTGGTTCTGTATTAAGCATCTGTTTATGAGGGGTTGAGTGCTTGGGAGGATGGGAAGTTGATAGCAAAGCTTTGCACAAAACCTCATGAGAGTAGCCACAAGTGAATTGTCCTGCATGTATTTTTTTCGCCACAAAGAAAGCAGAGGAAAGAACAAATCACCCTTCACTTTCCTCCTGCCCTTGTATGGGCCCCTGCTGCAGAAAGGGCACCTGAAAATCAGCAAAATACTCAGCTCATTGTTGCTGGAATTTCTCCCTCCCTCCCTTTCCCCTGTGGATGTTATTTGTAACACACGGCCATGTCATCCATGCACAAAAGGCAGGGTGGAGGATCATGGTCTTTTCAGCTGTCTGAATGTAGGCTCTAGAGCCATGGTGCAATTTATATGGTTCATGTTTATTAATTTACAATAGGTACAATTCCCACTTCTCTCAGAGTGCAGATAAACCCAGTTCAAGGCGTGGCTTCAGGAATCAGGACAGTTAGGGACAAGCCACAGATGCAGACACTTCGAAGAGAGAGAAATCTCCTCCTGCCTGAGTGAATAAGTGCCAAAATATCCCGAAATCCCCCAATTCTCAGGCAGCCTTGCATTCTGAATGTTTGTGGATCTCTACTGGGGACAGGGCTAGGCATGCAGTAATGAACTGGTGTTGCCCTGTTTCATACATACTTTCTGAGCTGGTTGGAGACAAGTGTTGGACACACTAGTGCCATCAACTGCTCCAGTACACTTCAGGAACATCATTCTTCCTATTCCTGCTGTTTATTCAGCAATGAACTCTAACAATTGCTGCCTCACAGGTCATCATGACTACACAAGAGGAGGCAGCTTGCTAGCACCTGACGATGCAGTTAGAAACCATGGATGCTCTGGGACACCCAAATCCTTATGGGCAATACCAGCCCCTCCCGAACTGACATTTTATGTCACTGGGATGTTCTGTGTCTGAAAGGCATGCTTCGTGTACTTCTGGAGGCACAACTGATCAACCCAAGGGTGCAGGCTGATACAGTCCTGCTATTTTGGGCATGCTATTCTGATGCAGAACAAGTCAGAAGTGAGGTGTCCACAGCTGATTAAACACATGTCAAATGTCTTTGCTTGAGGTGCTAGTCAAGGCTCACTATTGCCTTTTCAGGGTTAGGAGGTAGGGCTGAAGTAGCATCCAGCCACATCATCACATATCTAGCACTCATAGCCAGAGAGATGTATGAAAGCAAACAGCTTGAAAAACCAGGTACTTGCTGGAAGGAAGGACATCTCACACCAGAGCTTTCTGGTTTATTACTCTTTTGCAGACAGATCTCGGGGAAAAGACAAGGATCCCACAATCACTTGGAAAATACCTCATTACAATGCTCAAGGCTGTGGGATGTGTCCTCACAGAAAAGCCCAGCATCTAATGAAGCCAGTTTGTTGGCACAACCATGCAATTAAACTTAAGCACCACTTAAGACTTCGGAGGCTTAATCTCAAGAATGCCATGCCCAGACAAATTCTGCTGTGAAGACAAAATCAAAGTGACTTAGGCAGATTTGGAGATGAAATGGAAATGTCCTCACTCTACTGATTCCTTCGGCCATTTTATTCTGTCCTTCACTTTTGAAGAGAACTGTTGTGTGAGCAGAGCTGCAGTTTTCTTGTCAAAACTCCTGACGCCAGTGATCCTCCACTTCTGTGCAAAGCAAAGCTGTGTCTAAGTCATATGGTCAATTTGTTTACCTTGCCTGTGGCAAAAATTGGGTTCATTAGGTCAATTTCAGTAGTTGCTAAAAGGTCTTGATTTTTTTTTTCCTGGTGTCATATGGCTTTTGCCTTTTTTTTTTTTTTTTTTTTTAAGCAGGGGTTAACCATGGACTGTTCAAAACATAATGAAGTAAACAACATTTTTCTGCATCAAGCTCATCCTGCAAATTAATTAATTTGCATTTCTAGCCCTTTCAAGTGGAGGTAGTCATACAGCTGTGATGGGTTATGGTTCACATCATACAAAATTGATTCCAGGACTACTCATTCACAGAAAAGGGGAAAATGAAGGTGGACATCCTGGTGTGTTGATAAAAATAGGAGATTTAAAATAATAATAATAATTAAAAAAATTACAGCTGCTATTATTTATTTAAGTTCAAAGCCTCTGGGCACATCCACACTTATCTGTTGTGAATTGCTTCTTTGTTGCTGGTTCTAGCAAAATTGATTTCATATTGCTGATTCATCTAATGAGTTTGGACTACTCTTATTATCCTTTCAGATAGATAATGGACCATTGAGTCTGCAAACAAGTTTGCTGTCTGCTGCCATCAGCTGATTTACTTCAGATTTCTAAAACTGAGTAGCTCTATTTTGGGGAGGTTGTGCATATAGGAAAACAAGCAGCATGTCACAAATTTTGCTAATGAGGACTAGTCCTGTATACAGGAATGAGTTAATCCTGTGATAACCCAATAATTTGTCATTAACCATGGCTATTGATTCTGTTGCCTGGCTTTAGGTGAAACTACTATGTAAAAAAAATGGCACAAGGGCAATAACAATGAAGTACAGTGTTTTCTGGCAGACTATGCAAACCTCTTCAATAAAGGAAGCAATAGATGAAAAACATTATTTTAATCCCTGCAGGACTGTGAGAGTCCAAGAACCAGATCTGTTTTCCTCAAAGCCCTTCAGAGAAAAAAGTTCTCGAGATCCCAATATAATATCAAAGAGATCATCCAGTAAAGAAAAACTATCTGTTCCTGGCAAGACATCAAAACATTTCCCACAAGTTTATAGTTGTCCAACTGATTATCAAAGAAAAGAGCTTTGGTTGGGTTTGGACTTTTAAATGCCAAAAGGTGTTCTTGATTCTGAGATGCCTGGTATTTTCAAGTATGCCAGCCAAGGGACTGCTGAGGGAGCATTAATGGTCCTTACTATGTGTTATCTCTGGGCTATTTCATGCATAAACTGATCTTTCTGTGACCAAAATGCTTAGTATCATGCCTAATGTAGGTGTTTATTGTGCACACTGAAGCTTCCATTTGCACATCCCACCATGCACACAACTGAGTTTTATTTTATTTTATTTATTATTTTATTTTATTTTATTTTATTATTATTTTATTTTATTTTATATTTCCTCAGGAAAAAAACCTAACGTCTGTATCTCAGAAATACATGAGTCCATTAAATTCTACTGTGCTCATGATGAATGTATTACAATCGTTTCTTATAATGCTTTATTAGGTAGGGAAATATATTCCTCTGAAGCAACGAGACATTCAGTGGCAGAGATAATTTGTGGCTTAGCTTGTGAAGGGATTTAGAAGCCAGTATGATAAGATATGTTTATAATACTGTGAAGCAGAAGAACTCAAGTCATGGGACATGGTCTTCTTATGCTCTATCCAAATGTAAAGCCATCTTTCCTGTGGCACTGATGGCTGGATACATGGGTTCTCTAGCTCTCTTTTCTTCTCTCTGTTCCCATCTCCTGCCCCACTCACTCTGCTGTCCCCTCACGCCAATGACAAAGGGCTGATTGAGTGGCAGTGCCCAAGAAACAGCTGCAGGGGAGCAGCTCTGTTCTGCTCCCTGCTCTGAGTCACCCAGCAGCAAGGGACAAATGCAAAATGCCATTGTGCACGCTGGGCTGGGAGCTGGGGTTTCAATCTGAGTGGGGATTTAGAGAAAAGAAGCCAAAACCAGGAAGAAATCTCCTGGCTCTAAAGTAAACCTTCATTTGGAAGGTCAGCTGCAAATGCTTCAGATCCCCTAAAGAGTCATGAGGTCAGGCTGTGGCTAGGAAACCATCAGCCCCAGCCAGGGTTCTGCAGGAGGGCTTAAGAGTGCTCTCTGCTGAAGAGTGTTTCTGTCTGTGAGAAACACAGTGTCTCAGGGAGGCCAAGCACAGGTATTTTAGCAAATAATCTTTGATTTCCATTTAGGCTTTAACTCAGATGGTGATGTAAGGCCATCTCCCTCTAATGCACGGACTTGCAGATGATTTATGGTCCATATTTGCTCTTCACAAAGGCTAGCAGTGTGTCTGCTTCCCTGAGACGACTAAGGGGTCACTTGAATAATATAATCATGTCTAATGTAATGTATAATCACTTGTTAATCCCTCAGCCAGAAAGGCTGTAGGTCCTTCCCACTAACCTCTCCCTGCACCCAACTTCCATCTTAATGTCCCACAGGTCATCAGGGGAGCACCTCAGTTTCCAGTAGCACAGAACACACCCTGTCTTGGCAATACATAGCTGTTAAGGACACATCCTATGGAGGCTGATCACAGAATCACAGAATCACAGAGGGTCAGGGGCTGGAAGGGACCTAGAAAGAGCATCTAGTCCAACCCCCCTGCCAGAGCAGGGTCACTTAGACCAAGTCACCCAGGAACAGAATGATGATGCTTGTGCAGGACTTTGTAGAGCTGCTGGAGTAGCCATAACACCTGGGCTAACTCTGTAGCAGACTCACTGACACCACAGGGTGGCCATTGCCCTTCTGTCTGTCCCCTACAGACCTTAGTCCTGGTCCTCATCCATTGCTGATCCTAAATGGCTGCACCACTCTAGCTAGGAATGAGCAAGCCCCAGGACAGCTGCATGAAACAAGTCTGTAGGAAGGCTGCTGCCAGAACAGATGGCTCAGCCACCCAGAAGAATTTGTCCCCACAACTGCTTTGTACACTCTGGACTTCTGAGACATCAACTGGCACAATGTACCCTGAATATGCCCCAGAAAAATACTAGTGGTCCCATCATTCAAAATCCTTCACTTAACAGTCATACTCATAGAGAAACTATTGCATTAGAGATGGCTGCAGGTCATCTCGCTTCAGAAGAGAGATTTCAGAAAAGCTCAGCTCTGACAACAGGCAATGCTTGCTTGAAACGTTGCCAAAAATGTGTCAGGTTATTATTTTTGCAGAGCTCCTCCACCATAGCTTCCCTGTTGTCTTCTTCAATGCAAATATTTTCTGTCATCTGTCACAAAGAGTGCTGCCATTTTACTTGCAGTGGTAGGAAGCCCAGGCTGTTGAGATAGGAGCTGGAGTTTGGCAGGAGATCTGTGTGAGTAAGGAGTGAATAAAAAAAAAATCCCAAGGTGGAAACATGCCAGCAGGAAAATTACAGTGTACTGAGAGAGAGGCTGTGCAAAATTTATGAAAGGAAGGGGGCAAGTCCATTTCAAATGCCTGCCCTTACGAGGGTAGGGGAAAAGGTGGATGATTTGCTCAGAAGATGTCTTGCTTGGTGTGAAAACCAGTTCATGGTGATCTCTGCTGTTAGGCATGGCAGGGAGTTTTGTAAAAGGCACGAAGCAAATTCCAGCTTTCAGAGCAGAGCACGTAGGTTTGCAGATTGCTGTGAACACTGCCCCTCAAAACTGATTTTAACTGTGTTTCATCCTCGCTGAGTAAACCTGCATTCCTTGTGACCAAGTTCCTGAAAAATCAACACCATGGAGAAATTCAGCCAGGGATTGTCACAAAACCATTTCCTATGCAAATAATGTCTTTGCAGGGGACTTAATGAAATTTTAGTTTTGCTGCACAGGTTTGTTTTTTTTTTTATGTACGCTAGCCCTTTGAAATGGTAAATTACCCAGCTCTGGATATGTGATATTAAAATAATAGAAGGGTTGACTTTTTTTTTCTGTAAATGGTTTTGATTGAATTACACTGCTTACTGACTTATTTTCAGTGATGTAAAAGGCATTCAGAATTTTCTACTTTCCTTTTAAAAACAAAATGCAGTTAACACTCTAAAGTTCCAGCCTTTGATTTTTCAAAAGTCTTTTACTGGAAGTGTGTTTATTTTATTGAAACACTTTTCAGAGGAATTAAAAAGTTAGTTTCAAGTTTTTAATAAAAAGGAAGAAAATTCATAGAAAATCAATAAAAATAAGAGGGTCCTTTTCCCTATGTCCCATTCATATTACCTTTATATATAATATATATATAATATATATGAAAAATTATATATAAAGTAGCATTTTCTCATTTGCCTGGTTTAACAACGAAACTGGCTACAGTTGACACACTTTTTTCATTATTTAAAAGAACATTTAAAAAATTTTGAATGTGGCTTAATTCTTCCCCACACTAGACCTGCATTCTCTGTAATAAGAGTAACATTTAGGATTCAATTCATACCCCAGCAGGCAAATATAATCAAAATCACTGCAGACTCTGATACTGGTAGCAGGGGGGGAAACAAAAAAGAAATGGAAAAAAAACCCCAAACCAAGCAGCTCTTCCTCCCACCCCACCAGCCTTTTCTTGGGACAAGAACAGAGTGTTTCCCAGTCCATTTGCCTGGTTTAGCTGCAGCACTTGCAGTGGTTTTGTGTGCAGGTACAGCGAACTGCTGCTGCTAGGACAAAATTCAGGGCAGTGCCTGGGATTTTGGGGATCAAAATTCCCCGGGAAGAGCAGATGGACACCTCTCCCAGGCTCTACCCAGAGGGATGGCTCCTCTCTGCCCCTGCTCTGCAGTGGTATTGCATGTCAGTGAGTGCTGGGGCCGGGGGGCGAGTGTCTGTGTATTACTAGGGAAGTATTTAAAAAAGAAAAGAAAAAAAAAAAAAGGAAACATTTTCAAGGACTGCACAGAAACCGGTGCAAGAGTTGCTAGAGCAGTGTGCATACGCTCGAGAGGAATCCCTTTCAGTTCCTCCTTTCTTCAGCTTTATTTAAAAAGGGTTTGAAGGCTGGTTTAATTACGAAAACCAGCTCTCTAGACACCAAACAAAACAACAGCCTAGCCTAAGTTGGCACCAGGACAGATGCATATTTTGCTCACTTCTCCATGCCAATCGGCTGTAGCTCATCCAGTATGTCAATCCAAGTTAGCTGTCTGAAATACAAGTTCTGTGGCCTGAAAATATCCTGCTCTGGCTTTGTTTCATGTGGTAAACATATTGCTCAGTCTATTTTTTTCAACATTCAAAACAAAAATCAACCCCCCCCAAAAAAACCTGTTACTACATGTTATGCCTCTCTTTGCATTTTACCCCACTGCAGGATTTCCCTTCTTTTCTCTGGATATGCCGACCAAGAAATGCTGGCAAAACACATTGCTTTTTTTAAAGATAGTCTTGATTCTGCCGAGCACTGAGCTCTAGTGAATGGGCTCTGAGTGAAGACTGAAGCAACCAAGTCCTGCACCAAAAAAGCTGGGGGATGTTAAGTGCTTGCAGACTGCCAGCTCCTTTGAGCTGTGTGACCATCTCCCACATTCAGCTAAAACTGGTGGCAACCACCTGCGTGAGCAGACAGGGCTCAGGGATGGTGGCTTTGCAAAGCCTTGTCTGATCAGAGCTTTCTAGAGCCTGGCAGCTTCTTGGGGCTTGGCCCTCCCCACCCCCTATAAGGTTTTGCAGGGCAATGTGCATAAGGCAAAGAATAGCAAGCAGTATCAGGGAGGGTTTATCGTGATTTACCATTGATGCAAATTCCTTCCCCTCCCTTTTCCCCCTTCTGCCATTTTAGTACAAATAAAGGGGCCCAGGCTCCCTAGTCAGCCAGCAGGATTGGGACTGCCAAAAGAAAACAAATCCAATTCAGGGAGGCTGCCCACAAAGCACGGCTTAGTCACCATTGCAAAGATGAGAAAAAAACCCCAAAGAGCCTCCTGAATGCCAGTGATAGAATATGATTTCCTTGATAATTAAATTCAAGCAAGGACCCATCTCTCCTGGTTTGCTACCAGATATTATTTTCCTGAAGGAAATTGAACATTTTTGAAAACCTGAAATTTGGTCTTCACTTGCCAGCTTTCTAAGCAGAGGCAATGGCTTTCCACAGGGTACAACTATATCCCATGGAGACAATTAATGCACCAGTCATCTAGTTTCCATCTTTCCTGATAGCTTTGCAAGTGACCCAGTGTTTACTAGTATATTTAAGGATCATTGGAGAAGAAAAAAAAAAGAGAGGTGAAATGTGAAGGGTTGTAATAGACACACAGCTTGTGAAAAATGAGGTTAAAAGCATCAGGGAATCTAGAGCAATCCCTAGGAAATTAAAAAAATATCCCCATCTGTCACCTTTCTTCTCCCACCTTTCTAGTGAGAAGTTATATAGTGTTCAAACAAGGCAAGAGCATGCTGCTTTTTAATTGTCATACTTATGTGCTTTATATAGGCACTTCACATAGTGGAAGTGCTGGGCAAATATTAACTTTGACTCATCTGAACCTTTGGTTTAAAACAAAGAAACCCAGGAGGTGTGGGGAAGCAAACACTGGGAGGAGAGATTCAGTTTCAGTTATTTACCCCATCATCAAGCCCAACTTCAGGGAGAGATACTATCAACTGCAGAGGTGAACTCAGCTGTTCTCATGACACTGCAAAGTCATATGCTCTATAATTCCCCATGATTTGTTTTCCCCAGAACCATCCCCTGCTTTGTATTTGCACTCAGAGGGAATAAGTACAGAAACTGAGTAACTGCATACAGCCTCTGCCCATCTTGGTCTGCAGTATCTGGGCTTTTCTGAACATGCCTTTCTTCTTCCAAACTGCAAGGCAGGGAATTGCTGTGGCTATTGCATCGACCTTGGGCCAGTGGCTCTGTTGGACTTGGCAGGTTCAATTAAACCAGCAGCAGGTGAGCAGCCGTGACCTGCCTACGCTGGCTGGGACAGAGAGGTGATTGCAGCATGTATGAGGAATACACCATCTTGCTCCTCGAAAACAGGCTTCTCCTGACACTTGGGTTATCCTTCCTGCTGCTGCACTGTAGAGGGCAGAGAGGGTTGTGGGGAGCAGGAGGGGAAGGCGACCCAGGAGGCATGGTGTGTGCTCAGCCCAGAGAACCTGCCACCCAGCAGAGCTCGGGGCAGAGCAGGCAGGGTTAATCCTGACCACAGCACACGCTTCCCCTTTCTCTTCCCCAGCAAGAAGGAAAAAAAAAAAGCATATTTCCTGCAAGGGGATGATGGCTTTGCAGTGCTCTGAACAACTCTCCCAGTGGCCAGGGCATTTTCTGGGTATGTGGGATGGGAGACAAGGAAAAAGCGCTCTCGGAATCCCGTGGGTTTGCGTGCAGTTTGAATTGCTCCAGTGAGGAACGTGCAGCTTCTCTGGGCTAACCAAAGAAGATACTGGCACTGAGAGATGTCCTAAAGGGCATCCGCCTGTTTGAGTGCTGGAAGCAGGAAGTGCACATCACCACATATAGACATATGGAGCCACTGAGAAAACGTTGGATGAGTCCGGTGAGGATTTTATCTCTTGGAACGGGTGATTCATGCTGAATCAGGTTGCCTGATGAAACTCACAGGCATTTTATTCCTTTCCAATAAAATCAGCAGCATCATCGGATAGTTTATGATTACAGAGAAGGAGGAAGAGGAGAGGAGAAGCAGAAGAACAAAGAAAGTTAAAAAGGAGGATGGGTGTTATTTGCTGGTGAAGTCTTAGCAAGGGGAATTGGCGTTACTAGAACTGCAAATTCTGTGCTCCCACCTTCAGGGAGGGGATGGCAAAGACTGAGAGAGCAGAGATCAGCCCCCAGTGAGCAAAGGGCTGCTCAGGTGTAATGCCTGCCAGCCCCACTGGCTCAGTAAGGTGTAGTCAGCCTCGCTTTGCAGAGTCAGTCCTCGTCAGCAGGATGGTGGCAATGGGAACATGTTTCCTGGAGGACCAAGGGCCCCTCATTGCTCAGAGATACAGACCTGTCTCTGACACAGGAACAGTTTGATTCTGATTGGAAACAAAGGCAAAGGTAAGTAGCTGCCCTGGGTGCAGAAATACAGCTTTATTTCAGAAGCAGCACAGAGGACAGAGCAGCTTGCCAAACTGAGTCTTTTTCTTTCTCAGCAATATCTGGCGATTTTTTGTTTTGTCCAGCTGCTGTCCATCCACAAAGGCTGGCCCCCTTCTCTGCTCTCAAGTTTCCCCCCCAAGGATTTGAATCTTAACACCTCTAAATATAACTTGGCTTCCTTCCTAGAAGGAGCAGACCTATGGGAAAGGGGATGCAGAGTGACCCTACCTTGGTTCAGCATGGAGAACAAACCTGCAAACCTTTTCAAGACCCAATGCTGAGGGGGTGGGCATTTGCCATTATATAGTAGGGGGATTGTATGAAGATGGTGGGCAAGTTCAGTTATCACACCTTGCAGGGGAGACAGATGAACTGCATTGAAACTCCATGTTGGGATTGAATGAACAGTTTACTGTCCCTGAAACTGTACTAGTCAGCTTGCAACCCAAAGGTTAACAGTTTTTCATGAAGGTCTCAGAAACGGTGAGAGTTTTGAGTTTTATTTCTTGCTCACTTTTCAGGAACATAACAGAAAAAGCTCCCCCTGGGTTTGAAACACTCAACCCATAGAGCTTTTAGATTTTTCTTTGCAATCATATGGACAAGGAGGGTCCTTTCTATTTTGAAAGGAAGCTGAGATTCTTGCAGAATTATTTCCCTCCAGGAGCTTGTGCCCCAGCCCCCATCCCCAATCCCAACCTCAGTCCACTAAGTACCTTGAGACTTGCAATTAAGTCTGTTGGCAATATAATTGTGATGGTTGGCAACCCAATGTCACTGGAGCAGCTTCCACTCCTGTAGCTGAAGGATTTGAGTTCCCTCTCTGTTTCACATCTGTGCTGATGTAGAGGGCATAGAGTTCCTTCTTTGTATACTAATTTCTTATTTGCACAGTAATCTCAGCTGTGAAATGGAAATGTCTTCTCTGGCCCAGGTTGTGAACTATTAAAAATCTGTCAGCTCCCATGCTAGAGCTGGCTGCATTTCAGTGGTGGGAAAAGTAATTTTCATATTATTCTGGCACAGTTCTTGTAAACTGAACTTTTGTAACATTTCTCTTTGAGATCTATGGGAGTTTTTGTCTTCTCTAGGCTTGCGGTGCAGGGCCATTGGTTTGTAAACCACTAAAAGAATGACTGAGAAAAAGGCTATAATGAGGTTTGTTTATCAGGGTTTTTTTTTTTATTTTTGTCCTTATATTTGGTTTCCCTTGAGATAACAATAGCTGACTTTTGCATTTCACACTCGAGTGTCTCAAGAACACTCTCTGCACTCAACAGAACACAACTCATTTGTACAGTTATGTCACCCACTGATGAGCTTTCTTATACATTTGCATGTGCAGATGGCTATTTCGTGATGATTTTCTTATGTAATTGGTAATGACCTTGCCTGCTAATTAGGTGTGCCAGTGGGTGCCAATTTAAAATGAGATCCTTTTCAAGGCTGAAGCTAACATTCAGCATGCAGACTTCATAAACCAATTTGACCCACACTTTGTCCCCAGTCCTGCACCTGTGGGCACTTCTGCTTGCCACACTATGGGCCAACATAACCGTCTTTATAGCTACAGAGGAAACAGGTAAAGGAAACAGATGCAAGTGAAAGAGAATTCAGAAAAAAAAAAAAAAAAGTGGTTCTTTTTCAGCAGGATCTGTTCCCTGACCTAGTTCATTGCACAGTACCATAAACAGCTGTGCTGTCAGTGCAGAAGATGGTGCAAGGGTGGGATGAGATGGCCAAGGCTTCCTCTGATGCTGCTAGGGAAATGCAGACCAAGTTGTTTCTAGGATGTTCCCATAATTTATTTCTGATGCAATGTCTGTTTGCAAGGTCTTTTCCAAAGAAAGATCTCACCATCAATGACTTAACAGAATATCAGAAGCGAGCATTAATGCATCAAAACATGTCTGAAGGCCACAGCTGAGTCAGTCCTCAGGACAATGTCCACTTCTATGCCTTCAACAGTCTGGCACAACAAGGAATATGAAGACCCCTGTGGTCTTCATGAATCACTTCCTCTGACTCTTGCTTGTAGAAGTTAGACCACCATTGACATTAAGGATAGGTTGTCCTGTAGTGGTGGCATGCAGTAATTTCCCAGCTGCACAACATTGCAAGACCTCATGGGAAAATCATTTAGCATCACTGAGCTTTTTCACCCCATCTTGTCCATCCCCTTATACAATTCCAGTGAGAAGCTGAGTTTTTTTGCTGGTATAATAATACTAAAAAAACCACCAAACCCAAAGGAAATTAAACCACAAACAACTATATTCAAAAAACAAAGGGTCTGGCTGGTGCCCAAGAAAACAAGGAAATTTAAAGATAAAGCAAACTGTCCTCGTTTCACCCCGTTATGCCTGAGGATGGCTGGAGTTTCCACAGAAGGCAAGCCATAGCATGTCCTGCTCTGACAACTAGTGGCCAGCAAAGGGCCGAGGCCTCACAGCAGACAAGCTGGACTTTCTTCCCAGCTCCTTAATGGGAAAGTCATGTGGTGACATTGAAACCCAGACAGTGAAATCTAAAAGCCCTTCCAGCCATGTGTGCGGCTGGGATGGATTAGGGCTAAATGAAGCCCAAACTCACTGACAGGACATGGAATAGAGGAAGACTGGAATGGAATTAACTTCCCTTAAACTCACTGATGGGTGATCAGCTCCCTGGGCCATCTGCCTGGCCAAGGAGATGGAGTGTCAACTAGACAACCTATGCCAGGGGATGCTGCTTCTGGTCTGGGAAGGGTGGACTGTGTGAAAAAAAGCCAATGTCTTAAAATCATGAAGCTCTGGAGAATCTGGGGCTTCAGCTTGGATACATCATCAATTCAGAGGAAGGAAAATGAAAGTGTCAATGCCAGAGCTGTCCAGTGTTTTCCTATCCTGTGGCACCACCATGGCTCACACTGGTGGGTGGCCTGGCCCAGCCTTCCAGGCTCAAGTGAGGACTAATAGCAGGACAACCTATCCAAGCCAACTCACCTCTGCTCACACTCATCCTGAATTGGCTTGTGGTGTTCAGAAGGTAGGCAGGGCACTGGGGGGAGAATTAGCAAAGAACAAAAGTCCAAATAAAACAACCCACTTTGCATGATTATTTGTTAAGCAAATACTTGCTTTGATTAGTGTATTTGCTGGTTTCATTATGACAATGCTTGGCAGCACAGTCTGTTCTTGCAGTCCATGTTAATGGCCTCTTTCAACTTTGTAATGTCTTGGAGGAGCAAGTTTGCCCTTTTTAATTTTTCTTCTTTTGTGATACCGGTTATACTACCACAGGCCTCCAGAGTAGCTGACTCTTATAATTTCTATTTGGAAGTCATTGTTGATTTATCAAAATCTATTTTCTTTGTTCTTGAATACTTTGAATATCAAAGGATTTCCTCTATCTTCCTATGGTGGCCCTGGTGAATGCACGTGCATTAAAAGCCATAGGCATTTAATGTGAGGATGAGCCAAACCTTTGGGAGACAATATCCCATGTCCCTATCTGTGACATCCCATCTCTGAGAATGCTTCTTGCAGGTTCTTGAAGTACTGAGTGAAAGGCACACATCTGATTTAGATGCTTACTTTGCTCACTGAAATCCCATTAAACAAGTGAGCTTTTTATCTTTTTCTCACTGTCACATAAATTTAGGTCCTACTATGCCCTGTACTCACTTGGATCCCCATCAATATCTTCTATAATGAAGTAAAAAGCAAGCAATAAAGCCACCAAATAGCCAATCCTTTAAAACCTGCCATGTTTTAAAGACAAAAAAATGTTTCCAAGCAATCAGAACATTTTGCTGAGTTTTCTTTTTGATACAGAATGAATGCCTCTTTCTACTGCAGGGATCAGAGATGGATTCAGATCTAAAAGCCAGCTTCATTTATAACCACAATTCTTTAAGACAATTGGGTCCAAAGGCTGCCATCTCCTTGCAGCTCCACTGACAGAGCCAAATACCCTCAAATCCCAAGGTTTCTGGCATTTTCCAAGGAAGCTGGTAACCTAGAGGCCAGCTGTGAGGGAGTATTCATTGTTTTGAACTACCAAGCTCCCCTCTAGGTTGCCAACCAAGAGCTACTGGGAAACCTTGATTCCCAGTGGTGTGGGAACATGAAAAGCTGAACTGGACCTCCCATGTCTCAGCTGACAGCCTTAATTTCAGACCTGAGGATTATTCTGGGGGTCTGGCTTTCTTTTTTTGACATGCAACATTTCAAAAGGTCTCAGTTTCAACTCAACATGAATGAGGAAAATTTGTGGAAGCTTGAAAAAACTTAGCAGGGTGGAAAAGTTCTTTCTCACCCATCTAAAGTCTTCTGTTTTCTCCTGGGGGAGAGCAGTGGTTTTCAAGCTCATCTAATTTTTTTCCCAGTGGAAGTGGACACTTCTGTACAGTGAAGTCATAGAATAGCTTATTTCACAGTTATCTCTTGTTGAGCCTTCAGAACCTGTACACAAACCTCCCTGTGCTGGATACTGCTGAATGAAAGGAACAACTGCTGATAGACAATATGGGGTCTCCTCAGTTCCTCCAGAGGGATCCTTCTACTGTACTCATCAAACATCTATATAAATTTATTGCCAGTTATAAAAACGATACCTTTTCTTATTTTGGCCTTCATGAATACATGTATCTACCTGGAGAATCTGTAGCAACATTTAGGAGCCTCGTTATTTAAGATGCTGATGTCCAGAGCCCTAAAGATTCTTACCAGCTTCTAAATAAGAATACCTAATGATAAGATTGACCAAAGGAGTGCAGTACTGCCCAAGCTGTTTGGCAACTCTGATTTTTTCAGTGATTTTTCAGTGCTCAGGTCACAATGCAGAAAGCTATTAGAGAGTTACTTTGAACTGGATACATATGGAGATAATGCTGCTAAAAAGTGCTTGCTCTTGAAGGTGTTTCTATCCAGTGCCATTGTTTGCTAGATAGGTTGCAGTGTGAACTTTCTCAAATGAAACCTCCTTCCATGCTCAGTCTATGTATGGAAGCTGGAATGGAGTTCTTGCCACAGATGACTCAGTAGGGAATGACCGTAAGTGTATATCACATCTATACAAACAAACTTCAGCTGCTTGCTAGCTCACCAGACTGCCTGCATGCACGTCAGCTGTGTTTCCCCAAAAGAGAAGAACTAACAGGATGGGATCTTCGCATCTCTTTTACCCTGATATTAATACAACTGCCAGAGAGGCACAACTCTCTGCTTGGAGCCAAGGCTCAAACTTGCTTATCTCATGGCTCTGACTCATGGTCTCACAGTGCCTGATGGCCTCTGCAACTGGGTGGTGGCTGTCTGCTTGGGATAGGATTAGGCAACCACAGGTGGCACCACCTGCTGTGTAGCTGTCCTGCCTGGGTTTACTCTGCTAATGACTCCTAGACATTTAAGAGCCTGCTCAGTTGCTGAAGGGGAAGTGGCCAAGGGACAAATGGCTCCTTGTAGTTTTTTCAACAGTATCACTTGACTTTAGTCTAGCATTTGGCATAGAATGTTAGGCTGGGTGCAAGTGTTGTGAGCAGTTGGCTGTGCCTCTCCAGAAAGGTGGCAGGAAGAGTTACAGGTTCATGGTGATGTCTAGCATAGAATGCCATTTTCTCTGTGCCACAAAATCTACCCTTTATGCAATGATGTGAGCTACTGGAAGTTCTTTCACAGCCACTACAGGTCAATAGTGTATGGCTGATGCTTTTCTTTATTCGTGTACTGTTGTTATTGTGTTTTCTGCTCATTTGGATCAAGTACCTAATTAATCATGTTTCCTGTAGGAGAGCCTAGAACCTCACTAGAGCAAAGAAGCTACACACTAAAAGAGCTGCCTTGTAACCTTTGTAGCCTAAGAACTTAAACCAGTGGAGCCATCTATTGATAAAACCACCACCAAGTGCCACCATCACTGTCATTGAATATCACAAGTCCCAGGCCCATTCTGAGCAAGGGAACTGGCTGTGGAGACCAGAATTCCCAGGTGATATCTCCAGAAAACTTCATCTCTATGTCATTAGAATCTTCTGTGATGATAAATGGGAACTGTTTATGGCATTTATAAAAATAAATCCCATGTGGAGGCTAATCTGAAGTCTTAGGGTTTCTTTACAAAACTCACTTATATATTCTACCCTCTCCCTTGCAACCCCTCAAAACATAGAAGTGATGAGAACCCACTAACCAGATCCCCTGAACCCTACACTTCACCTGCCTGGCTGCACTGCAACAGAATCTTGGTGTTCAGAGGATTGTAGGGTGAGTTTTTATTCTGATGCAGCTTCTTTGTAGTTTTATCAGTGCCCACACTGTCTCATGCAAATCACAGAATCACAGAATCACAGAATCACAGAAATTAGGGGCTGGAAGGGACCTAGAAGATCATCTAGTCCAACCCCCCTGCCTGAGCAGGATCATCTAGACCAATAAATAATAAATGCTATATGCTTGCTTCCTGCTATACCATATGCTGTAAGGTTTGGCTTTAATACTAAATTAAGTAATTACAAAAACCAAAATGGATGTGCCATCCTCTAGCCCATGCAAAAGAGGTCACTACCACAGCTACCTGTTTTCTCCAATCAGGTCAAACTATGAGCGAGGTATCCTGAAAGCCAGGTATCTGTAGATGACACACAAAGCAATGCCTAAAATCTCTTCTAGGATGTGATCAGTCTAATTTCTTGTATGTTCCATTCCACAGTACTGAGATTAAACCTGGAAAACCAAGATTAACCTCTGTGTTGCTGGTGCTGAGGGCCCTTCAGTACTTAGATGAGAAGTTCCATAGGATAGGTGTAGAGAAAAACCATCAGTGTCTGAACCAGTTCCAGGAAACTGAGAAACAGGCATCCCTCAGACTTCATTTGTAACAGGACTGACTGATAAATTTACCCTTATTCATAACTTTAAGCTTCATCTTAATTAAAAGGAAGTTCAAGTGACTTCCACCCTCCAGCCACAAAATGAGAAGACATTTCTAGTGCATGCACTAGTGGGAAATACCGTAGATATGATTTTTGTATCTAGCCCAAGGCAAGTAAGGGTTTAAAATTTTTGGAGGGCAATATATATTCTTTTACCAATTTCAGAGGGTCCTTAAATGCTGAATATCAAGAACTCATTGTAACACCAAAGTCCTTGTCAGAATGAGCAATCTGGTACAACATTCTTCAGAGCCTGTACTTCAGACAGTTTACTTGGGATCAGTTTGATTTCAGGTAAGCCCACTAAGAGCAAATGTATTTCATCTAAACCTTACCTCTTGCTTTTAAACGATTAACTGCTGTTTGTGATAATGTTTGCAGCTATTGTGTTTCCTGCAAGTCCATTTCTAAACACAAGGACGTTTTGATATACTAGTGCTATTTGTGCAAGTCTAGAGACAGCTTCATCTTGTGGGGCTGCTGTTCAGTTTTCTTCATTCCCTGAGAGCATCTTCTGTAACAAATGCTCAAAACCTAAAACCTTTATGACATTAAAATGGCAGAATCATGTATTTCTTTGAATGTCATGCAGTGGATTTGGGTGGTACCAAATGGCTGGACATTAAAAGGGAAAAATACTAATGGAAGAGACAACATTTATCTTTTCTGTTGAACAACAAACAGAACTAAATGTAGACCTACAGCCTTCAGCTGTCTAGTCCCAAGCTGTAGAAAGAGCCAGCCTTTCTGTAGCCAGTGCAACAACATTCCCACCCATTCCCACACTGGCATATCAAGAAATCTTGCTCACTGCAGTGCTGATTATTCAGATTACTCAGAAATACCCAATGAAAATAGTGACAATATTTGTAGACCTTGATTCAGCTATTTTCTTTTGCTAGTAGATACAAGTGGTAATGTTGTCTGTTCTGTAGGTTTTTTTACATTAAACTTGACACCTAATGTCAGTCAGGGAGGCAAGAGAAGGAAGAACATGCTTTTGCTATTACACAGCACTTTTAATTGCACNAAGGCAAGACAGATTTTCTTGCCTCTGGCTTAGTACTATCTTTCTGATCTGAAGATGTCGGCATCATTAAAGCATCTTGGCTTGGTATTTGCTTTATATCTTGTTTGTAAAGATACTGATCAGAACAGTATTTTATATATATTTTTTTTTNCAACAACATTCCCACCCATTCCCACACTGGCATATCAAGAAATCTTGCTCACTGCAGTGCTGATTATTCAGATTACTCAGAAATACCCAATGAAAATAGTGACAATATTTGTAGACCTTGATTCAGCTATTTTCTTTTGCTAGTAGATACAAGTGGTAATGTTGTCTGTTCTGTAGGTTTTTTTACATTAAACTTGACACCTAATGTCAGTCAGGGAGGCAAGAGAAGGAAGAACATGCTTTTGCTATTACACAGCACTTTTAATTGCACAGAAACAATGTAGGACTTTTGAATGCTCATATCCTTAATACATTGACATATTAATCTTCTTTCTTTAATAGATAAAGTTAAAAACAAAAGCTTCCTTAAAACTCCACCCATCCCTCTACTATCTTGTAGTTCAAACCACAAAAATTCAGGAAAGGGAAACTGAATTATGCAGCTTAATATAAAGACATTGCAAACCTGATATCAGATTAAAAAAGTTAAGCATTAGTATTTCTTTTTCCAGTTTGTTTTATTAATTATTTATTGAAGACTCTGGAACTAATCTAAAATCAAGTGGCAATTCCTTTTCTTCTGAAGGACCTCATTAGGGTTTCCTATTTAATCAGAAATGGGGGTTGGACTCAAAGATCTGGGGTTGGCTCGAAGATCTCCAGGATCCCTTTCAACCCCTGACATCCTGTGATCCTGTGAAATGGCTATACAATGGTATTTCTACACACCAGCATACAAAGCTCTTGAGTGGGAGGTGATGAACTCTTATTTTGGGTGCCTAAAGCCTTTTCTAGTTCTTGATATGTCTAGAAAACCCCCATTTATATCCACAGAAATACCTTTGTTAATTACAATGTCAAGCTGCTTGTGCTACACTGACCAGAGCTACCATTATGGACTTTCTATACCAGACCCAGCTCTTAGGGAATTCTCCTGCCTCCCCAGGGACAGCGTTAAAGATGAGAAGAGGAAACTTCATATCCTGGTACAGCCCTCAGATTATTATCCATTATTGATTTTTCACAGAGGCAGTACTGAAGTTGCTACAAGGCCAAGGGCAATCAAGACAGACTTCACTGCCTTGGGACAGCTGGTTAAGGGATTGGGAGCACAGGTCTTATCTATTCTTCCAGTTGCAGGGAATGATGAGGGAAGAAACAGAAAAAAGCATCAGGTCAATACTTGGCTCTGAAACTGATGTCACTGCCAGATCCTGGTTTTTTTGATCCTGGGTCAGTTTACAGTACACCTGGCCTGCAAGCAGCAGATGGGGTACACCTTTTTCAAAGAAGGAAAAGGTTGTTGCACAGGTATTGACAAGGTTCATAGAAAGAGTTTAAACTAGATTTGTAGGGGAAAGAGATAAAACACATACTGCTGGAGATATAATCCTGGGAGCAGCACACAAGTATTTGTTGGATGGTGTGCTAGCGAGGTAGAGGATGGAGATATTTTCAGCACTAGAAATGCAAGGGGTTTTGGTGTGTTAGAAACCATGGAAGTGCCTGAGAATAGTCACAAAGGAATTAGGACTTACTCCCCTCAAAAGGTCACAGGCTCAATAACCCAACTGCAGTGCATCTGCTCCAATGCATGCAGCAGAGGCAACAAATGGGAGGAGATGGAAAACTGTAATTGCAATCACAGAAACACAGTGGAATGATTTGCTCAACTGAAGTACTACATGGGATGGCTATAAACTCAGAACCAGTGGAGATGACTGGCCTGGCTAAACAGAGAGGTTTAGCTGGAACTCAGGAAGAAATGGAAAGTCTGTGACCTACAGAAGAAGGATCAGGCAACTCCAGAAGACCACAAATATTCCTTAAACCTTTTCTATTTGTGCATTCCCTTAAAATTTGCAAACCATCAGAGCTGGAAGCATTTGCTACCCTTCCCTAACCTAGCTTTAAGACGTGGCCTATGTACTTATTAGTGAGATGGCAGCCATGGGATGGGACTCCCAGTGCTAATGATGACATCATCTCCAGGATCAAATGGTACCAGCTGTCCAACAGTTCCCCATGATTCTCTCCTAGGAGTGCAAGGCAGTAAATGAAAAGCTCTGCTGACATATCCAGCCACTAATAGTGGATAAATTCAATGTAATGTCTTGTAAAAACCTCTTTGCCACTTCCAGATGCTTGTACTTGTAGCTGGTGACTGAGCTTGTGGTGCTCAGATGTAAGTAATTAGCATCCTAGCCCTGTTAACATTCCACTTTCATTGTGAAGAAGCATCACATTGTAAAGCAGACAACGATGAAAAGCATGTCCATTTTCAAATTGTTTAAATATATTAATCATACAAGTTGGAATTGATTTTAATTAATAATTTTTTAACTTGTCTATGAGGGGAGGGATTAGCTGACAGAACTGTGTAATGTCACTGCCAAAAGTCCTGGCTCTTTTAATACCTGTGTATGAAATTAGAGAAAAAATAATATCTTTAGCTTAGTGACCAGACCAAAATATATTTTTACAGCTGCCAAGGTTCTCACTGAAGATATAAACCAGAATCTAAAGGGATTCTGTATATGGATGTGTTGCATTAAGATATCCTACTTAAAACAGAACTAACATTAGTTTTGTTGGAGGCTGAATGGTGGAAGGGGAGGATGAGGGCTTGGCAATGATTGCACTCTGCCCAGAGCTGTGTTAATCCAAACAAAATCATTTAGAGAGACGAGTTTCATGTCACAAGTTGCTGGTTTATTTAGCATGTGCATAATGGCTCTGAAGGGGCTGGATTCCTGCTTGTTTCCCCCAGGTGGTGGGTGAGGCTGGAGCTGGCCTGAGAGGAGTTGTTTCTCTCGTGAGCAAGCACAGGGACACGTTGTGGTCTCTCAGTGTCTGCCTCCCCCTTCCCACCTCACCTCAGTTAGTGCAAGTCAGATGAAAGGCTAGGTGAGCTCTGTTGCAGCCATCTTCTCTAGACTAGAACATCTTTTAAGGAGTTTCTTCTATCCTCACCATCTCCCAGTAAGAGGTTTTTTTGGTTGATGAAAAAAATGAGTGAGCAATCAGAAGCTCAGGCAGAGGATAAAATTCAATCTCACCACTGGTGGGCTGGTGCAAGTTAAATCCTTCAGGTCAGCAAGAACTGCTAGATTGCTAGGGCCAGAATCTAAAGCATCTTAATCATAGAATCATAGAATGTATTTGGCTGGAAGAGACTTTTAAAATCATCAAGTCCAGCCATTAACCCTACACTGCCAGGGGTCCTAATATGAGCAGCTCATTAAAAAATGAGCAATTGGGAAATATCTTTGCAAGTCCTCTTTTAAATTAATTTAGATCTATTACAGGATTTCTGAAGATCTAATGTCATAGCTCTCCAAAAGTACCATAATGCTGTTTCCACTTAGAGATTTTCAGCAAATTTTGCAAGTAAACAAATAGTTTCATGACATGTATTAAATTCAAATGGAACAAGATGAAGATGCCAGTGCAAAACAAGGTATACTATAAAAGAATAGACTCAGATTATAAATCACAGTTTATAAATCATAATTGTCCTTAAAAATCTCCTACCCAGAGTTTTAAATTTCTTTTCTGATGCTGATGACCTAATCTATGTTCAAATTATTGCTTTGCACTTGTAATAAATTCTTAAGATGAATGCAAAAAGAAATATTAGTTTATTACTTATTTTAGAAAATGCTGTACAACATTTGAAATATATTCTTTCAGATGAAGGGGAATCAAATGTAGCCCCGTTACTTTACAGTTTATTTATCCTACTTTTAACAAAAAAAGTTCAAATACAAAATGTCTTTGGGAGGGTAACTAATATTGTAAGATATTTTCCTGGAGAAAGGAATAATATGGATTTTTTTTTTCAGAGTGAATCTGAAGCACATTTGAAAAATGGTCAGGAGCCATATGTCTGAAATCTTCAAGGAATATTAAGGCTAACAGGTTAAATGTCTGCTCCTGAGATGTTCTAGAGGATGCAGAGTAGCTAAACAATGTCCAGCCTTGGAAAACCTGGATATATTCCAACTTGGTGCTTGGACAAAAGGGCCTTAATGAGTAACTGCATCTATTGTTCACGAGAACATCTTGAGCTGGGTAAAAGATGGATGTAATTTGTGAGGATCTAAACCCAAGGCAGCTACTCTTGCCCTTATATTCACTGCTGCAAAGGCTTCCTGTGAAGCCTTGAATATCAAGGAAAAGGATAAGATCAAGGAGAAGGGGAACTAGCTGAGTCTCACCTGCTCTTTGGCCAAGCTTTTTGGGGAGGTGGCATGTGGGGGATTTTAAGCTATTCTGCTGTCAAACCCAGCAAGGGAGTATGAGGTCCATGGACCCTTGAGTTTGGGTGGTATTGCTTCTGCCTCTGTCAGCCTCACCAGCTATATTGTGTAGGGGACCAGAGAATTTGTGAGGTTGTGTGTTGCTGCCACTGGGAACTTGCATTCTTTCTCCCCTACCTTCTAAAAAGGGAAAGATACTTGGAGGGTTACCTCTTTTTTTACCATCTTGACTCTTCCTGCTACTAAAAGAAAATATAGGTCAGGACTCAAGACTAAGAAATAACTTGGAGGGACTCAGTTTAGGATAAGTTTCTAGAAGCCCTTAGGTCTATCAATTTGCAAATTCTGAATGCAAACAGAAAAAAAAAAGAAGTTGACATGTATTCTATGGCCCCCATTGACTCTATGCAGTCTGTACAGAGTCTCTTTAATCAGTCCAAAAGGCTGTTGCAGTGGATAGATCATAATTTCC
>VYZU01012104.1:0-21682 GCA_013401355.1 Ceyx cyanopectus
GGGAGGAGCAGACTGGGCAGGAGTAATTGCTGGCACACCTCTTGACACCTAAAGTATTTTATTGGTCTAATCACGACTCTTGACATCAACTGAAGGCTTGGCTCAAAAGATTTAATGTAAAGTGGGAAGCCTTGCATCAGAAAAGACTCTGCAAAAAGCACATCTTTTCTACATAAAACGTTTCGAAGGGTGAACCAACTGAGGTAAGAAAATGCTCTTTGTTTCATTTCACTGGAACATCTCTCTGTGGAAGAAAGGAAGTGTTCAGGGTTAGAAATGTTTGGGGAAGCAGCATGAATTCTAGAACATCCATAACAATGGGAGATCATTTCAGAGGAAAAAAAACACTAAAGAGATATACAGATTATTCAAAATACTTCTCCTGGAGGCAGATCTCTTGCTGCTCTATCACTGGCTCTTTTTACTTCAAACAGCCTGAATAGGACTGTTTATAGTTCCATGGGAAGGCTTATAATTCTGGGAAGGGTTAGCACACACATTTCTCCACAGTTTTACCCCCCAATATCTTTTTGGGGTGCTATAATATGCTCCAGGTGGGTATGTGCCTCTGGCTAACAGCTTTTCCACAGTGAGCAACCTCCTGGGACTAACATGAACACACAAAGATCTTCCAGGCAAAGCAGAATGTGCTCTCCCCAGAGGAATGAGTCAGACGTGGGAATGATCT
Source organism: Ceyx cyanopectus (assembly GCA_013401355.1). Taxonomy (NCBI): domain Eukaryota; kingdom Metazoa; phylum Chordata; class Aves; order Coraciiformes; family Alcedinidae; genus Ceyx; species Ceyx cyanopectus. The sequence continues at coordinate 689 of VYZU01012104.1, forward strand.
CATTGCAAGGAGCATCTCTGCCCAAGGTGAGCCTTGATCTTGGCATTCCCTTCCTGCTCTCTGGGGGCTGGGCTCAGGCTTGGCATGCCCAAATCTTTTGGATTAAGTTCCAGCTTCTCTGGCTTTCAGCCAGTCTCTCTGCTTGACAGAGCTGACAGCTTCCTCCACCTCTTGCTACCAGGGAGTTTATGCCCTGGCATGATGAACAGGGTTTATTGGTTTAAAGGACAGAGCTTTAGTAAACCAAAAATCTGCTCAATTTACTGTCATGTGAAAGAAGCAACTCCCTGTAATGGCCTCATCTTCCAGCTGCCTTTTTGATGTGTACCTGACACTTCTCTATCCCTGAAGCTTTTGCTTCATTTTCCACTTTGTTGAACAATATTACTCCAGAGAACTAACAGCAGCTTTTAGTCACAGTGATCTTTAAAAGCTCAAATCAGATTTTCAGCAGGTGTCAACCAGACCTTGACTCCAAGGGAAATTTGCTATTTTATACTAGTCTTATGTTCTTCAAAAACAATAACCATGGAGCATATCTCTTCCAGCCTGAAGATTTCACCAACCAAAGCAGGAGAGAATGGGGTTTGCTGCACAGAACTCCAGCCTGCACCACGAAGCAATTTTACCATCATTAATTCCCTTTGACTGTGAGGGAGGAGCAGTTTTAGCAACCCCTGCAGAGCCCCCAGCATCCAGTGTATTTCTGGGGGCTGAATGCAGAGCCAACCTGAGCACAGGAAAAATAATGGGCACTAATGGCTGCAGCCAGCTGTTTAGAGCACTCTCACACCAACTCACAGGCACTTGTTTTTCTAGCCCTCATGTTGAGTCAGCTCTTGAGGATATTTTGCCTGGCCCCAGAAGTCTCTCAAATCCCACAAGAGTGCTCTGATTTTTTATTTTTTTTCTCTGCATCTAGTGAATATTTATGGGGACTGAACAAGGACCCCTTTAACTTTGCTGTGTGGATTTGCTCTCTGATGTGAATAGGTGGAATATGGATTCCATCCTATGACTGTGGATGGCACTGCAAAGCCTAAACCTCTCCCTGTTAGCACTGCTTCATCAGAGAGGGAAATATACACACCTCTTGGTTTTGTATTAATCAAAATCCAATGATGCAAAGGTTCCAAAGTGGCCTTAATGAAACAAAAATTATGGGGATTTTCTTAAATAGGTGCCCATGTGTTTGATATATTGTAACCTGGACATTTAGGGATATTTTTTTCTAAAAAAATCTGAATTTTTTGCACTACAGGTGAGGACATGATATCAGAATAGAACAACACCTAAAGCACCCAGTCCTTTGGAAAATCTGTTCCTTGTGGAAGGCACTAGATGAGAACCCAACTAGTCCAACCCCTGCTGAGAGCAGGGACATCTCAACTAGAGCAGGGTGCTCAGAGCCTCCTCAACCCCACCTGGAATGGCTCCAGGGATGGGGCCTCCACCTCCTCCCTGGGCAACCTGTGCCAGTGGCCACCACTCTGCTGGGAAAGAACTTCTGCCTTAGTTCTCATCTCAATCCTCTCCTTTCTCCTTTCAACCATTGCCCCTTGGCCTTTCACTCCAGGCCTTTGGCAACAGCCCCTGCTCAAAGATGCTCTGCAGCTCAAGGAATGTTGTTTCTTCCTCAGTTCCCTCTGTTCCTTCTGTCTGCACTAAATCCTCTCCAAGCAAGTCTCTTCCTTTTTTCGTTTTGTGTTGTTGGGTTTTTTCTCCTCAGTCACCTTAGAGCCCTTAATTGCTGCCTCCAGAGGATGTTACAAATGCTGCTCCCAAATGAGTCAAGCAGCCCTGGTGATGAACTCACATGCTGGGAATAAAAATTCATGTCCAGGGGCTGCAAGGAGCTTGGTCCCTAGATGAGAAAAGCCCTCCAACCTTGAATCTAGTGCTTAACAAAAAAATAAAACAAAATAATTTCTCTGTATTTTCAACAAGAAAATCTTTTCACAGGATCTAAACAGCATAAACCTGGTTTCCTTTAAAACTCAAAAGTCATTTTACTGCATCCATTGACTTGGGAACTGGAAAGAGCATTCCTTGTTGACAAGGAGCTGGGATAGTAAAATTGAAGTGGTAGAGCCTGTCTTTGAGTTATTGGTAATAAATGAGTGGCTGCCATGTATTTTATAAGTAAAGCTTTGATTTTGCAGAAAAAAAAACACTAAATCCTTGCTTATATATTTTCTTTGTTACTCATAAGTAAAATTGTTATTTATTAAATTTAACAAATCATTACTTAGTAATTTATTAATTATGTTATTTATTAAGTTATTAATTAAGTTATGTAATTAATTTATTAATTGTATGGAACAAATAGTGGCTTATCTAACTCCTGTTACTTTTGGTATTAGTGAAAAAAAATCTACCTTTTCTTAGGGACCAGCACTGTTTGGAAATATTCTCTGCTCTGGACTGGAGTTCCATAAAAAAAATGGAGGGGGAAGCATGAAAATCACATCACCAGAAGACAACAAGAGAAGGTGAGTTCTAATTCTGTTCTTGAATTAGGGAAAACCTTCCATCAAAGTTTTTGGAAATAGAATTCCAAGATCTTCATAGCTGTAAAATGGATAATTCCATAATTACTTTTAATTTTTTTTTTTCTGATCCTTTATTAAAACAACTACTCAAAGGGAAAGTCTACACTTCTTTTATTTGCAATAAAAGAGTAAAGAAATCAAAATCTTCCCTTTTCTCTCCTAAACACTGAACAAAGGTTACCTGCCAATGGCTTTTCAGGGACTTGAAAAGGGAAGGGTTGAGCACGTGGTCAAATATCCATATTAATTTTTATTTTTTAATTTATTTTCTTGTATTTCCCTTGAAATGCTGGACTAGATGATCCTTGAAGTCTCTTCCACCACAGTGTTGTGTGATTCTGTGTGGTCACTTCTGCATGTTTTTTTCAGTCCTGGAGCTTGTATTTTACTAAAATGACTTTACCAGGTACAGAAAACAATAGCAGGGATAATTTGAGTTTCTTTCCCAAGGTTCTGAACATCCTGTTTAGTTTTCAGCAAAAGAGATAACCTTTTAGGAAAACAAACCAAACCAAACCCAAATGCTCAGCTACATCTGCAAATACATTTATTTTTTACCATGTAACTGTAATCAAGTAATAGAAAAATTACCACACATTGAAGAACTCAAGATTCTAAGCTAAACAATCCAAAGGTAGGAAATTAGAAAATTAAATTGGTTTATAACCTTGATTCTGTGATATTTAAAAACATCCTTCTGCAGTTATTTGATTTGCTTCAGTGAGAAAGTTGAGCAAAAAAAAAAAGTGATTTTTTTTAACCCATCTTTTTCATTGCAATGCAACCTGGTGGCCAAGTGGTTTTTCCTTCAAGGTGCTAGAACAAAACATGTCCTCTCACATGGACATTTGGGATGGTGCTGTCAGCATCTTCAGAATGCAGTTTTTAACTTCCACTGCTCATTAAATGAATGCCTGTTCCTGGGAAACTCAAACTCCCCTGACCTCCTTAGGCCTTTGTTCAGATTATAATCACTGCATTCATTCACTCAGGGCAAATAGCATGTGACATAGGAGAATAATTACAATTAATGAACACAGCTTTAATTTGGATTATCTGGGACTGAATCCTGACTGAGTGATCAATTCCTGGTGGGGAAGTTCTCATCAAACCAGTGGGAAGTACAACTGAATAATGAGTAAGTGAAGGAAAATACACTTAACAAATGAACAGAAAAATATGTTCAGTTTGTGAGAGAGTAAATCATTCATTTGGGAAAATAAAGATGTCTGAATATTTCTAAACACACACACTCTCCTGCCCAGGTCTTGTTCAGACACCTCCTCTCTAAAGCAAGAATGTCACCCTTCTTTAAAATATTTTTTTCAGTACATTTATCCATATAATTCTATATTCTATCTAATAAACTTTATTGTCTTTCTTTAGGCTGCCCATATTCTTTCAATGGTAAATATCTGAATAAATTGTAGAGTCTACTTTTTTCACATAGATATCTTCAATCTGGCAATTAATTTGAGGTGGAAAAGTATTAAATCCTAAAATACTCTCTTCCTGTTTAAAGGNTTTCTCTCCTAAACACTGAACAAAGGTTACCTGCCAATGGCTTTTCAGGGACTTGAAAAGGGAAGGGTTGAGCACGTGGTCAAATATCCATATTAATTTTTATTTTTTAATTTATTTTCTTGTATTTCCCTTGAAATGCTGGACTAGATGATCCTTGAAGTCTCTTCCACCACAGTGTTGTGTGATTCTGTGTGGTCACTTCTGCATGTTTTTTTCAGTCCTGGAGCTTGTATTTTACTAAAATGACTTTACCAGGTACAGAAAACAATAGCAGGGATAATTTGAGTTTCTTTCCCAAGGTTCTGAACATCCTGTTTAGTTTTCAGCAAAAGAGATAACCTTTTAGGAAAACAAACCAAACCAAACCCAAATGCTCAGCTACATCTGCAAATACATTTATTTTTTACCATGTAACTGTAATCAAGTAATAGAAAAATTACCACACATTGAAGAACTCAAGATTCTAAGCTAAACAATCCAAAGGTAGGAAATTAGAAAATTAAATTGGTTTATAACCTTGATTCTGTGATATTTAAAAACATCCTTCTGCAGTTATTTGATTTGCTTCAGTGAGAAAGTTGAGCAAAAAAAAAAAGTGATTTTTTTTAACCCATCTTTTTCATTGCAATGCAACCTGGTGGCCAAGTGGTTTTTCCTTCAAGGTGCTAGAACAAAACATGTCCTCTCACATGGACATTTGGGATGGTGCTGTCAGCATCTTCAGAATGCAGTTTTTAACTTCCACTGCTCATTAAATGAATGCCTGTTCCTGGGAAACTCAAACTCCCCTGACCTCCTTAGGCCTTTGTTCAGATTATAATCACTGCATTCATTCACTCAGGGCAAATAGCATGTGACATAGGAGAATAATTACAATTAATGAACACAGCTTTAATTTGGATTATCTGGGACTGAATCCTGACTGAGTGATCAATTCCTGGTGGGGAAGTTCTCATCAAACCAGTGGGAAGTACAACTGAATAATGAGTAAGTGAAGGAAAATACACTTAACAAATGAACAGAAAAATATGTTCAGTTTGTGAGAGAGTAAATCATTCATTTGGGAAGATAAAGATGTCTGAATATTTCTAAACACACACACTCTCCTGCCCAGGTCTTGTTCAGACACCTCCTCTCTAAAGCAAGAATGTCACCCTTCTTTAAAATATTTTTTTCAGTACATTTATCCATATAATTCTATATTCTATCTAATAAACTTTATTGTCTTTCTTTAGGCTGCCCATATTCTTTCAATGGTAAATATCTGAATAAATTGTAGAGTCTACTTTTTTCACATAGATATCTTCAATCTGGCAATTAATTTGAGGTGGAAAAGTATTAAATCCTAAAATACTCTCTTCCTGTTTAAAGGTGAAATAGCTACAAGGAATTCTCCTGTGCTTGGAGCAGGTGGTGACTCTGGAACAGCAGGTCAGTATTTTCAGACAGGCTGTGGCAGGAAAGGTATTGTTCACAGCAATAATATTTTTATTTCCACAGTCAAAAATACCAATAGATAGATCCCATAGATACCAATCCATTCTTCTGCTTCCTACCACCCAAATTTAATCTGGTGCTCTGCTTTCAGTTTGGGTTTAAATACTGAAGAGAATTGGGACTTCATATTTCTTGCTCTTGAAAATGCAAAAAGAAAATGAGCCATTATTGCTCTCAGTGCAGCATAAGCATTTGTTCACAATTCCTTTAAATTCCAAGGGATTTTCCATTTGAATTATTCTTTATTGTTTCACCAGCTTGGTCCATATTGGGCATCCATAAAAAAATACTTCATTATGATCCATAAAGCAGAGTTCATTAGCATAGATGCTCTGTGAAGTCAATTGTTCCTTCATTAGCAACAGCTCCTCAGAAATTCAGGCCTTTGGCTCCTGTCTGAATTCCTTGCATATTTGCATTTCCTTGGCTGTGTTTCTGAAAGATTCCATTTTTTTTTTCTGGAGCCATTTACATTTAGGAATATCACTGTGAGCTCTGCACTTCTGAGGTGTGATCCATTAGCTGGTCATACAAATGCAGTGGCAAAGAGAGTTTATTCACAGGCTTCATCCTGCATTTGGGAGTGCTCATCTAGTAACTCTCTGGATTCCTTTAGGCAGGAAGGAAAACATTTGTCCTCTGTTCCCCTGCAGTTCTAATTTGGAAAGCCCCACACTTTCACAGCCCTTCACTTGGATGCCTGGAAAAACCTCTGTTGAGAACTAAACCCGTGTAGGGTGCATAATATTTGCAAATATCCTAAAATGAATCAAACCAGATGACTGCAGAATGATTTAAATGACAAAAAAAATTAATTTTCTTCATCTGAGTGTTGCTTTTCATCTTGCTAGGTGGTGGAACCCACACAGCACTTGCTCTTAGACCTTCCCAGCAGACTGTGGTGGCCAGCTGGAAGCTGGTGAGGACCTCTAGTGCCAAAGAGGATCTCCAGTGTGCTCTGTTGCACAACTAAACTGCCCTGGCCTTTCTCACCTGCCTTAGCCTTCTTCTCCAACTTGCCAGACACTTTTCTTTGTCACCAAGTGGTATATTAAAAAAGAAGACAAATATTTTCCTGACTGTAAATCCCTTATCTGACACTGACTGGAAACAGGTTTCTCTCAAGAGCTGCTGAGCTCAGAAAAAGGCCCCATGAAAATGTTTCTGAGTGTATGGGGTTTTTTTATCTCCTCGCTCTTTTGGTATTTTTAAAGGCTCATTTCTGGAATGGAGAACACTTCTCATGGGACAGATGGTTCAAAATGGTTAGAATGCCATAAAGCAGGGAGGACAGATTTGTTGAACCTTCCCTCTAAATGCATCTCACTCTTGATAGGAATCTAAGCACAGTTACATCTCCTCACACTCTGGGGTGTGAGTTTTTTCCTCTTCTCTGGATCCTGCAGTGGTGTGCAAGCTCCAAATACACCCCTGAAGCCAAGGACAGCCAAGAGCAGCCAAGTTACATCTGTCCTCTGCTTATTCTGACTAATTCCAGGTAATATGCCTGCTCTCAAAACAATGCAACCATCCTCCCTGTAAAGAGTTAAGAAAGTCATACAGATCTTGTACTTTCACCACAAACCCAGGCCAAGGGAAACCAAGGCCAGCTTTGCAAGAGAGTTTAATTGATGGATGGAAAAAGGAACTTTATTGACATGGAAACCTATGATTTCAATGATAAAACAGATAAAATAACAAAATCTCAAAAAGCCATGATCAACTGGAGTTTTGAATTTCTAATATTCAAATCTTAGAGGTGAAAGAGGAAAAACAGTGACAAGGAAGGTGTTAGAACAAATTGTTGTTCCAGGGTGGTGTTAGGGAGTGTGTGAAATGAGACAAAAGCAATGTGATGCTGGAGCATGTACCTCTGTCTGTGCTCTGTTGCTGCTGTGGATTTTGTCTGTACACATTCAAATGGAAGCTGCTGCCCTGAAAATTGCCAATCAGAATAGAAAGCTGAGAGGGGAGAAAGGGCAAAATGTTGAGAGAGGTGCAGAGACAAAAGATGCAGGCACAACACAAATGCAGAGGCTGCACAAACACTGCCACAGCTGATGACACAAGGGGACACTAAATAGCTCAAAGTTGGGGTGAGGAAGTGGCAACAACCCTTTAGTCACCAGACAGATCCAGATCAGAGGAGGCCTGGACCAAGCAGGAGGAATGAGGCTTTCTGGACATGCATAATAGGAAGAATTCTCCCATTATGGCTTTTCCCTCATTCTGGGGCATTTCATGGCTGCCAAACATGAGGTAATTGTACAGGGCTCTTCCACACCTTCTGTGTGGTAAGGTTTTGGTAACACCTCAGCAAGAAAACTGATGTTCTTGGAGACAAGCCTCTCAATAAGCACAATATTTAATTATTAATATTAACAAACAGTATTTTCAAATTATTATATATTATATTAAATATTAAATAATATTTAATTATATTATTAATATTTCAAAATATTAATAATATAAGAATATTTTAATGTTCAGAAGTGACAGGCTCAGTCCCTCTAAACACAAAAGCAGAGTTGTTGGTACACAACTGTCTTTGCTTGATATTTACTCTTAAAATCATTTCTGTTCTTGAATCCAGATGTTTCACTAAACATCCTTCACAGCAGACAAGCACAGGGGATGAGGACAGAGATCTGACTATACACCTCCCACCTGAAATCAGAGGGTGGAGGCCTCAGTAGGCTTCATTTAGCATAACAAATGCTATCTGCAATCCAAAGTCATTTGTAGTTCTCCACTCCCCAAGTCTGGGCAGTGCTGGTGCTGAAAAACTCATTAAAAAAAAGAAAGAATCCATTCATTTGTATGTAAATAAAGTAAAGATAAGAAAGAGGAGCTGGAGTTACCATCTGCTGCACAGCTTTTCCACACAGAGATAGTAGCTGCATGGGGGTAATGGGACTCATGTCCTGGTGTTTGATGGTTATTGGTCTGCTTGTTTTTTCCAAAATCACAGGGAATTTCAGGCACTTTGAAGCTTGCATTGATCAGGTTTTTTTAATTCTATCATTATGCAGTAGCACACTACTGAGGGATGAGGGAGAAGAACAAGATCTATGCTTTAGATCACCCCACCTATCATAAAACTCAGGAGTTTTTTGTTTTTCCTTTTGCATGCAGGATCTCAGGATGATCAGCTTTATTTGNTGACAAGGAAGGTGTTAGAACAAATTGTTGTTCCAGGGTGGTGTTAGGGAGTGTGTGAAATGAGACAAAAGCAATGTGATGCTGGAGCATGTACCTCTGTCTGTGCTCTGTTGCTGCTGTGGATTTTGTCTGTACACATTCAAATGGAAGCTGCTGCCCTGAAAATTGCCAATCAGAATAGAAAGCTGAGAGGGGAGAAAGGGCAAAATGTTGAGAGAGGTGCAGAGACAAAAGATGCAGGCACAACACAAATGCAGAGGCTGCACAAACACTGCCACAGCTGATGACACAAGGGGACACTAAATAGCTCAAAGTTGGGGTGAGGAAGTGGCAACAACCCTTTAGTCACCAGACAGATCCAGATCAGAGGAGGCCTGGACCAAGCAGGAGGAATGAGGCTTTCTGGACATGCATAATAGGAAGAATTCTCCCATTATGGCTTTTCCCTCATTCTGGGGCATTTCATGGCTGCCAAACATGAGGTAATTGTACAGGGCTCTTCCACACCTTCTGTGTGGTAAGGTTTTGGTAACACCTCAGCAAGAAAACTGATGTTCTTGGAGACAAGCCTCTCAATAAGCACAATATTTAATTATTAATATTAACAAACAGTATTTTCAAATTATTATATATTATATTAAATATTAAATAATATTTAATTATATTATTAATATTTCAAAATATTAATAATATAAGAATATTTTAATGTTCAGAAGTGACAGGCTCAGTCCCTCTAAACACAAAAGCAGAGTTGTTGGTACACAACTGTCTTTGCTTGATATTTACTCTTAAAATCATTTCTGTTCTTGAATCCAGATGTTTCACTAAACATCCTTCACAGCAGACAAGCACAGGGGATGAGGACAGAGATCTGACTATACACCTCCCACCTGAAATCAGAGGGTGGAGGCCTCAGTAGGCTTCATTTAGCATAACAAATGCTATCTGCAATCCAAAGTCATTTGTAGTTCTCCACTCCCCAAGTCTGGGCAGTGCTGGTGCTGAAAAACTCATTAAAAAAAAGAAAGAATCCATTCATTTGTATGTAAATAAAGTAAAGATAAGAAAGAGGAGCTGGAGTTACCATCTGCTGCACAGCTTTTCCACACAGAGATAGTAGCTGCATGGGGGTAATGGGACTCATGTCCTGGTGTTTGATGGTTATTGGTCTGCTTGTTTTTTCCAAAATCACAGGGAATTTCAGGCACTTTGAAGCTTGCATTGATCAGGTTTTTTTAATTCTATCATTATGCAGTAGCACACTACTGAGGGATGAGGGAGAAGAACAAGATCTATGCTTTAGATCACCCCACCTATCATAAAACTCAGGAGTTTTTTGTTTTTCCTTTTGCATGCAGGATCTCAGGATGATCAGCTTTATTTGTTTATTTGGTTTTGTGCTGGTTTCTGAGGAATTCCAAGTTCCATTTCTGTGTTGGTGAAATATGGAGCAGGTGCAGATGTGGCCCATTTGTGAAACATGGAGTTTCACATGGGGTTGAGGGGGGGAAAAAGTAAAATTTGCCTTCTTTCTGGGAGGAGGATATAAGAGGAATAAAGAACAGTAAAACTGCTGCTGTATCTGGGGCTGGAAGGCATGTGTTTGGGCACATTTCATCCTGAACATGTGATAGTCATGACATTTTCTAATTCTGACAAAAAAATGTCAAAACTTTGCTATTTTAAGTGATCCTGCAGAGTGACAAAGAAAGACTGTATAGAAAAATGGATTGAAAACTCAAGTTATTTTTGGTTGTCACAGAGAGTGACTATGCAGAGACCTGAGCTCCCAAATAACCCAGGGAACTGCTTTTCCTTTCTGGGGAAAAATGTGCAAAGAGGAATGTGCATCAAAGGTAGCTAAATAAATAAGTGTTTGTCAATGGTAAAAAGCCAAAAATTCCCACTGTGGCTCTTTTCAGGAGGCTGAGAGAGAGAATCTGCATCTCCCTTCTCCCAGGAAGCTCGTGGACACATGTTTTGCACATTTGATCCCAGAAGATGTGCTGGAGTGGGCTCAGCTTGCTCATCTGCAACTGATGCATAAGCTGATGGTGTGAAGAAGCACAGAGGCACTCAGGCAGATGGGCTCTGAGCATGCCCATGCCAGAAAATCAGCATGTGAAGGAAGTTTGAAGAAGGCAAGTAGATAACTGGAAGGCAAATACAAACCTCTCAGTAGTCCCTGGGCTCAATTAGCTTTGAAAGCAAAAGCTGGTGTGTGAAACACTCTCTGTCCTCAGGAATCTAATGCAACTTCAGCATCTTCTCTAGTGCAGGGAGGTCCTGTTGATAAACTCCTCAGCTGAACCTTGTTTGCAGCTTCTTTGAGTGTTCAGTCAGTTCCTAGTCACACAACATCACATAGCTTGAGCAGTCCAGAAAACCTTTAGGAAACACTGGATGCAGCTTGGGCTTTTTTTTTCTGTCCTTGATTGCCACAATAAATGAACCTCCATGAAAAAAAACCCAACCTCTTACAAATTGACCTCTGGGGAGAGTTAAAGTACTAGGTAAACTCTCTGAAGAATCTAAAACCATCTGAGTGAGGGACTTCAAAAAGAATAATCAACTTACCCAGCTACAGAAAAGAATTTTTAGCTGTGACAGATTTGTCTTGCTGGTTTTTACAAAAATTGGAAAGTGCTTTTGGACAATTTTCAGTGATCATGTTTCTCACACCAAAAAAACCTGATCCCAACTGTAGCTTTTGCCTGAAGAAACATATATATAATTTCTGCTAACCATGCCCAGATCTTAATTTCATAAAGATTTTTTTTAATGTACCAGCACATTAATTTCTTTTAGCTATGTTTTACAGAGTAATTCATGATCTTCTTTTAGAAAGTATTATTTAATCTGGAAAAAAAACAAACCCCAATAATGGAATTGTGAAACTCCCCTCAATTCCTTTTTGAAAGGACAGTAAATCTTGCATTTGGGCACCATACCACCAGTCAGAAGACTTCCAGGAGACATGGTAAGAATATTCACTTGGCATCAATGGTGGTAAGTATAAATCATGTCTCATATCTGACTTTGATAAAAGAATTTCATTACCAATTAATTCTGTTAAGGCACTATTCCATTTTTATCAGTGAATTAGTTATTACTCAGTTGAAGTCATTACATTTTTCTGGGAAGAATCTATTTATAAATACTCATAAAGCAAACTAATTGAAAATGTAATTAAATAGAGGCCAGCATCTAAATAAATGACAGCTGCTTTCTCCCTAGATGAAGCACAGTAGGCAGCAATTCTCCTCACACATTTCAAATAGTCCCATATGACCATTTCCCCCTTGATATGGCCTGACTGGGGATAACAAACCTTCTCCACCTGGCTGCTGTGGCACCCAACCACACACCAGCTCATGTCATCATGTCACTCCAAGGTCAGGGACTTTCTAAACCATTTCTCAGCCCTTATGGAAACAAAGAGATCTGTTAATTCTCAAAGAGAGAAAGTTATCCTGAGACTGGTATCCTCACATTGCAGGGTGGCAAATACATCAGTGGAATAACTGGATGTGGGGAAAGATTGGCTGGTGGGAGAAGCAGCAGTGTTTTAGCATTTCTGTTGCTGAGAGTGAATGGCAGCAACATGTGTTCAGCTTCTCATTCTGAGCTCGTTCAGAGCACCCAGTAACTGAAAAATAAAATCTTCCACTGGGAAAAACATACACATGTCATTGCTGAATTAGAAGCTGGCAATAAAACTGCTAGCAGATGTTGGGTTTTTTAAATGCCATTTAGTCTTCTGTGTCAACATGAAATTTTCTGGACTAAAAAAATAAAATAAAATCACCCATTCCAAAACCAAAGAGTAGTGCTGAGGCATCTTCTCTGAATAACATTCTTTGTCAGATCATAGGTGTAAATGTCATTGTAAAGGTTTAAGGAGGGTGAGGACAAAAGCACATCAAAGTCAAAATATTCTTGAATCATTGGCTACTTAAATAGCAGGTATCTAGATTTAGACTGATAGATCTCAATGGCTGCAGGGAATAACTCTGCATGTATGTCAATGCAGAAGTGGAAGAGGTGAGTTCTCAATTTTTCTGTCATTTATTTGGTCCTTTTTGTCCTGATTTCTCTTCATGACATTAAATAATTACAACTAGAAACCCAGACATCAGTAGCACTGCACAGAGATCACAGCAGTGTACCCTTCAGCTTGGTTCCCATTATTCCCTTCTCCCCTAGGCTCATTTCTGCCCAGCTCAAGTGTCTCCAGACACACAGACTTTGTCTTGGGTGAACTTGGATCACCACTGCCAAAGGTCCAGCAGCCTCTGTCCTTCTCTGTAAGTGAACATTGCTTTTCCTAGCCCTACAGGGAAGAACAATCTCTGCAACATATAAACATGATCTTGATTATGTGATGCATCTTCTTCAGGTGGCTTTGCTTCCCTGCACCTTTGCAACCCCAGTAATACCCATGAGGATCTTTATATCTGGCTTCTGCCTGACCTCAACATGCCATGATGTGCTAGAGGCTGTGCCTTGTTATGGGTGAAAAAAGGTGAGTTTTTTTTGTCCTTGTAGGATTAATCATCTCTGAGAAGACAGTGGTGGTTCAGATGGATATTCTGTGGGGTCTTTTTTTTTTTGCTTTAGCATAAGAGGCCAGCAAGATGCTTTGCTGGATGACTTGCAGTCTGTATTCAGAGATCTGAATGATTTATTCTGTCCTTTCTCTTCACATCATCTTGAAAGGTATTTAAATGTCAGTGTAAAGTTATTTTAACTCTGCACCCCTGTATTGCTGGTCTCCTTCTCCTGTTCTGCATAATTTTGTTCCATTTTATTTCCAGCAGGCTTCTCTGTGAAGGGTGAACACCTGGTTAGAATTCTCCAGTGGAACCTTACTGGAGAATGGTTACCATTTCCCTGCCTTCTAACATATATTCTCCTCAACCAAATCAAAACATGGCCATCTCTTCTTGAAAGAAAGAATGCATTTTTAAACCATCATAAAAACCCATGTAAACCCACTTTTTAAGTGTCCAAGAGGGTCAAAACAATCATAGTTTGCCATCTATACAAATATATTATTAACTTAGGGAGGATGGAGCCAGACTCTGCTCAGTGCCATCCAGTGACAGGACAAGAGGCAATGGGAGTCAGTTGGAGCACAAGAGGTTGAGGGGAAACACAAGGAAAAACTTTCCCAGTGAGGGTGCCAGAGCCTGGCAGGGGCTGCCCAGGGAGGTTGTGGAGTCTCCTGCTCTGGAGACATTCCAGATCTGCCTGGATCTGTTCCTGGGTGACTTGGTCTAGGTGCCCCTGCTCTGGCAGGGGGGTTGGACTGGATGGTCTTTGTAGGTCACTTCCAGCAGATGTGCACTTGGCTACCTCCACTTTCTACTTATTACCCATTATTTGTCAAGTTAAATTCAACAATTGAAAGATAGGCTGTTTTTTTTCCCCAGTAACTAGTGTTAGACAGGACCCTGGAGACATAAATTAAATCAACTTGCTGTTTTGCTGCAGCAAAACTTAAAACCAGCATGTACTGGAATAAACAGGCTTTTGGCATCACCCCCAGACTAGTACAAAATCAAGTGTTTGCATTTCTAGAAGTGCATAAATCATCCTTGCAATACCTGCATGAAAATGCATGCAGGCTTAAAATGACCAGCAGTATTTATGGTGTAACATTAGCTATAACAAACTACATTCATAATTCATGCTTCCCAAGGAGAATTTTCAGCATTTTATTACATATTCTTGCCCAAAATGATCTGCAAGATGCTTGCACATTTTCAGGGTATCTTGATTAAATTTCCATTTATCTATATATACAGAAAAATTCAAAACAAGCTTCAGTATGTAAGTTTTCTGTGGTACTGGCACATTAGAATACACACTAATCATTAAAAGCAGCAATTTTCATTTCACTTATAGAAATTCAAGAACTAAGGATGTAAGCAGAAAAAAAACCATTAAACAGCAATGCAATTGAGTGTAAGAAAAGGTATTTATGACAAAATGTTATTTCTATCCATAAATGCCCATAACCAAAAGGCACCTTAAACACACAAGTAGAGTGAGATCCTCCATCTGCTGGCAGCTCTATCTATGTTTTCACACCTGGCCCAGTTGACAGCCTCCATTGCTTACTGCTCACACCTGCACACAAAAGGAATGCTCCCATTTCTGCTGCAATGAGAAATATTGGAAATTTACCAGTGCATGTGGCTTTGTGAGAGGACTGGTCACTGCTCTTCCTAACTGCTCTATGCTCTGCAGAATGCAGACATCCCTGGGGACAACATGAGTGATGAAGAAATCCAAACTGAGAGAACAAAGTCGTTGGGTAATTGCTCTCTTCCACTCACCCACCTTTGCAAGGTAAGCTGGGTGAGAATACAAACCCCATCCTGAGGATGACACAGCCTCAACAGAGGAGTAACATCAGCCAGTAACAGGATGAGGCAGTGGGAGCAAGTTGGAGCACAAGAGGTTGAGGGGAAACACAAGGAAAAACTTTTTCCCAGTGAGGGTGCCAGAGCCTGGCAGGGGCTGCCCAGGGAGTTTGTGGAGTCTCCTGCTCTGGAGACATCCCAACCCACCTATGTAACTTGGTCTGGGTGCTCTGGCAGGGGGGTTGGACTGAGTGATCTTTCTAGGTCCCTTCCAACCCCTGACATTCTATGATATTTAACATAGAAGCTTGGAAGAAGCAGAGAGGAGAGAAACAGGGAAAACTAATGAGACATGAGGAAGAAAAGAGAAGATATGTCAGCAAGAAGGAGAAATCTTGCTCCAAAACAGGCATAGAAGTTTTTGATCCTTAAATGCCTACTTTTGGTCAGATTCATCTTCTCTTAAACTCTGTTGTTTTGAGTTCTCTTCCAGGCTACAGTGGTAGCTCAGACAGATGGTTCAGATGTAGACATATGTTGCAGAGCTTCAGATGTAGTCAGAGCAATGCCAGATCTGACTCCACTGGAGCCACTTGAATAACTGCAATAAAACAGGTTACTTCTGATGATGAGTGCTAGAGCAAGTTGGGGGAAAATCCAGACTTAGAAGTAGATGATCAGAAATTTGGAGTAGGGAAAAGAAGACAACTGCATTATCCTGCACAGAATGAACATAAAGAGGAACCACCTGGAGGCCAGAGGGGTATCTTGTACTAATACATGGACTACATTTCATGGCTTTTAAGGTACTGAAGGCACAAAACCATTTGCAACTTGAATAATGTTAGGAATGAAATATTTTTTTTCCCCTGAACAGTCATTGTCTTGATTCCTAAAATCCCTAAATTTTAGACTTTATCACAAATGCATTTATTAATTACTTAACTAGTGATGTTAGAGTAAAAAATTTATAATTAAATTAAAAAATATAAAAATAAAATCAGATAAAGAAGCAGATGAGTTAAAAAGTGACAATATTTCTCAAAGAGTGCAAAGTAATGCTATTCAAACAGTCCTTGCACACTCTGTTTCAAGACAGGCAGAAAAAATTCTCTAGTATAATCAGATGTTTTATTACCTTTTGATGCTCAGGTAAAAAAAAGAGATGTAAATGGACAGATAGGTAAACTATATATGTGCACCAAAACAGGGATATTCACCTCCTTGTTTCCTCCTCCAAAGTTACCCTTAGTAATTGATTACATAGAAAGGATCCATCATTCAGAATACAAATAATTCTTCATCTGCTGTTCTATCCTTCCTCACTCTCTCTGCTTAAAGAAAACAGAATTCTCCTAAATTAATACAATTCATCAATAAGCTAACTATAAATATTTCAAATATTTGTTTCTGAATCTGCATTGATTTCTATAAATCCTTGGTTGATGGTCTGTATCAATCCTTGCAAGTATAGCCATGGGTATTTTTCCCCCTGCCTTGCAACACGAGGAAGTTGTTGGTTCATTTGTTATTTGCTCTGTTCATTAACAACTCGTCCAGATGGCAATGTACAAATGTCTCTCATGCAGATTTCTGGCTTTGAAATGCAGCTACCCACCTCAAAACAGCACTTGTGGCTGCTTGGGAAAATAGCTCTGGTGGTTGATTTTATGTATAGCACTGTGTGGGGGAGAGAGCATGTCACTTGGAGTAAAAGGAGGGGAGATTCGTCTCCAATCCTCCCACTTCTCCTGAAAAATCTCCATTTAACCATTTTGTGTGGATATGTTTTCCAGGTCTGTATGTATCTCTGTGTGTGTGAACACATAGATGCCTCAGAAGAAATAGCAACAAAAAAATAGCATTTTACCTTAATAGTTACATCCAGTCCTCGGCCAATTGTTCCATGATGGCAGAAACCAGTAGCAACAAGGTGTTTCCTCTCTCTTGAGGCAAATGATTAAAACCAGTTTAAATCTCCACCCAAGAAGTGCCAGCAAATGCCATGCACACACTAGATTTGATTTCTCCTTCAACAGTGGGTTTCTTGACTGGCTGGGTAGACATGTAGATGTAGCTATTGCTAACAAATATTGATTTCCCATAAATAATGTATGATGAGCTCTTCAACTACTCAAGCAAGTTGGTTTTTTTTTTCATACAGTGCCTGCAGTCCTGTCTGCATGTCACAGATTTTACTATCATTGCTGTTCTGTTGCATGCATAACATAGTAACCAGATCAA
The DNA here is from genome assembly GCA_013401355.1 of Ceyx cyanopectus. Classification (NCBI taxonomy): domain Eukaryota; kingdom Metazoa; phylum Chordata; class Aves; order Coraciiformes; family Alcedinidae; genus Ceyx; species Ceyx cyanopectus. Next base: position 18,039 of record VYZU01012104.1, read on the forward strand.
AATTACTCTGGTGTGTCAGCAGCAGAAAGCTGTTCTGTTCCTTAGCAGCATGTGACTCTGAGACTTCTGCTTGGGAAAGAGCCAGCACAGTGTACTATCCCTCTGATACATGGCTTCAAAACACAATTACAGCTATACAAGAGCTGGTCTAACCTAGAGGATGATGTCATGTTTCCTCCTAACTAAGGAAAAACAAACCCCTCAGGATGGGCTTTCTAGCCTCTAGTAATATGAGCAATATATGCATATCTGATTCATTCAGTGTTTAGTGCTCTGCAACTCCAGCCACTGACATCAGCAGAGGTCTTGCCTGAAAACCTCCAGCTGCACTCTGGGAATTCAGGAGTTTGGATGGACTTTTGAAAAGATTTGATTATCACAAAGTGTTTTTCCTTCCAGTTTCACTCTGATCACATCCACTTAGAAGGCCAGACTCTTCTCGATGTCATCCAGTGACAGGACAAGAGGCAGTGGGTGCAAGTTGGAGCACAAGAGGTTTAAGGTAAACACAAGGAAAAACTTTTTCCCAGTGAGGATGATAGAGCCTGGAAGGGGTTGCCCAGGGGGGTTGTGGAGTCTCCTGCTCTGGAGACATTCCAGTCCCACCTGGATCTGTTCCTGGGTGACTTGGTCTTGGTGATCCTGCTCTGGCAGGGGGTTGGACTAGATGATCTTCTAGGTCCCTTACAACTCCTAACATTCAAACAGGATCAAACCATTGGATGTCAGAGAGGAAGATGCCTAGGTAAGGGGAATAAATGGGAATAAAGATTTCAGGTTTTTAATATACTTTGGAAAGTGTGGACATAGAACACTACCAAGAGAAGAAGGTTGTTGTGGGGTGGAGTTGTTTTTTGTCTTTAATACAGCCTCACTCCATAAATGATCAGCATTACCTCCCCAATGTGAATACATCTTCACTGTTGTTGTTGAAGATACTCTCCAACACTTTGCTGATAATAGGGAATCTCCATCTATTATTCCTGGTAGTTTCTCTAAAACCTCATTCTGTCACCAGCAATATATATTTTACTGAAGGCTGTGTGTCCTTATCTTGTCAGAAACTGCATCCTTCACTTTCTTCTTTCACCCATAGTTTTATTAGCCATGAGAAATTTTTGTTTCCAGCATAAAGAAAAATCACTACTTTATGGGTCAAGCACTTTCTGGGTCAAGCACTCCCTCTTTTTTCTGCACTATCATCTGTCCTTTCAATCTCTCCTTTCAAACCACCTTGGTGATTCCTTTATTTCTCCCCTAAGCAGCCTCTGATTTTCCCATTGACTTCCCTGCTGGGCAGTCTATGATCCCACTCTTCCTTTACATTCCTCTGTTCCACATAATCAGATTCTGCAGTCTTTGCTGGACATCTGGTGGACTACAACTCCCAGATCTAACGTGTGATTACTGGAAGTGAATCTCTGTCTTTCCATGTAAGTGTACAGGTAGGTGATGAGAATAACCATCCAGGAATGTGCTTGGGAAAGGCAGGAATCACTCATGTGCATGGTGTCTGGCACTCAGCAGCCACTGAGCCCCCCTCAGGGCTGCCTCCTGTGGGGTGACCCAAGGAGAAATGTGTCCATAATGTCCCAGGCATGGCCAGGGTGGAAAGTAATGAAGACTTTTGCAGGTGTGTGCCAGCACAGTGCCAGCAGATGCCCATCAGGCACCATGGGCACATGGCAGGAGAAGCTGTTTGGGCTGTTTGATAATTCTGATACAACACATCACACATCTATGGTTTCCTTATCTCTCTGGAAATTTATTTACTTACTATTTTATTACTGAACTATGCATGTGCATTAGTGAAGCAACCAAAGTGGGATTAAATTGCTTTCCTAGCTCCTTTTGCTTTATAAATCAATAGATCTGTGGCAGTAATGTGTTTTAAAGACACAGAAAAGCTGGATACTTCTTTTCATAGTGAATTGTCCAAATATTTGTTTGCTGTCCTCAAAATACTTATATTCTCTAAGCAAAAAAAAAAAAGGACCGCTGGAAACCCAAGGTCCTCTGACTGTGGCAGGGCAAGAAACTGGGTTCTGTGAACATGAGATCACTGAAGGACTCTCTCTCTGCTTGTTATTCAGCTTGAAAGGAATAAAATGAATTTAAAAAAATTGGGGAAATGCTCCACTGAGGATCCCATCTGGTGCTGGAAAATTTCCTGCTGAGAGCAAGCAGAACATTTCTAAACTCATCCTTCATCAACCCATTCAGAAAAGTCATCCCAGTTTGGTGTCTCTGATGTCTTCAGGGCTGCTCAGGCTCTCAGCAAGGCTGCAACGACCTCTGTGCTAAACCCCCTCTGAGATCCTCACAGGTCTCCTTCCAATCTTCCACTGGGCACAGAAAACTTGATCCATCTAGGTCAGATCCTCATTTCTGGTTGGCTCAGGGAAGAGCCCTTCCAAGCAGGTGTAAATGTAATAACCCCATCTCTCCCACCCGAGCTGCCTTTATCAGGGACTGTCACATCCCATGTTGTCACCATAGCCCTGCCCAGTCTCTGGAGGCACTGTGTGATGTGCTGCTGAGAGAACAAGGCTCATCAACCCTGACAAGTCTACTCCAGTCTCTTATTCCTGTCCCATTGTGTGTCCATCACCTTGTTTTTTTAGCTCTCTGTTTTGCTGTGACAAATGCTCTTAACTTCCTACCCGTAGTGGATGAATCGTCTCACCAGCTGTATTTGTGTTTGCAGAGCATGTGTTGCTATGCATTCATTTCACCACCTCCACACCTCAGAGTTGGTAACAATCACACTCATGAAAGAAAAATGCTGTTAACCCTTTGCATCCCAAGTAAGAGCAGGAAACATCAGTGTCGTGGATGGTGACTGGGCAACTAAAAGGGTCTGTGCACTGTAGAAGGCACAGGAGGGCCAGCATCACCTGGGAAGACATGGAAGAATGCACAGGACTAGCAAGGCATGGTTCCCAGGTCATGCTCCCTTTGCTCCTTACTTTGTGGGATTGAAATTATTAGCAACAAGTGAATGTTCTTGCCCAACACAAGCTGGCACTTGGGAAGGGGAGTGGGTGGCAAAGCAGCAAGGCTTTGTGTGTGGTGAAAGAGCAAGTAGCTGAGGTTTTGTGTGCTGTAGCTCCTGGGTTTTGAAAGGCCAATGACACAGACTTTTCCTGTGCACTCACAATTCCCTGCCTTTTTCCCAGCTATTGCAATGAAACTGCCCACCCAAGACCTGGGCAGGCTGTGTGGGGACCCGGGACAGGAGCTTGCTGCCTGCCAGGCACCACGTTTGGTCCTGTCACTCACTCCAGCAACACATGGCTGTCAGGTGGGGCAGCTGCAGCTTTTGGTGTCAGCAGCCAATCTGTGTGTTCCCATCCTGCTACTTCCCCAACAGCAATGGCCTACAGCCTGGAAGATAGTTTCTGGCTTTGCTTTTGCTTTAAAGTATGAGAATAATTCACAGATAGAGGTTTCTTGTCTTTCTCTTTTCTTTTCTTTTCTTTTCTTTTCTTTTCTTTTCTTTTCTTTTCTTTTCTTTTTTCTTTTCTTTTTTCTTTTCTTTTCTTTTTTCTTTTCTTTTTTTTTCTTTTCCTTTCTTCTCTTCTCCTCCTCTCTCCTTCCTTCCTTCCTTCCTTCCTTCCTTCCTTCCTTCCTTCCTTCCTTCC
>VYZU01012104.1:39024-94142 GCA_013401355.1 Ceyx cyanopectus
AAAAAGACAAAAAATAAAGAAAAAGAAAAAGACAGAAAAAGAAAAAGACAAAAAAGAAAAAGGAAAAGAAAAAGACAAAAAAGAAAAAGGAAAAGAAAAAGACAAAAAAGAAAAAGAAAAAAAAGAAAAAGAAAAAAGGGGGGAAAAGAAGTATAAAGTAACCTGTAAAAGAAAATATCCTGTGTGAACAGGGTAATATTCCTTTTTTTTTTTTTTTTAGTTCTCCTTAGGGTTCTTATTAATTCTTAGAATGCAGCTCATTATTTGTGTGATGCACAATGTGCTCAGACATTTCTGAAGGCTGTTCTTCAGCTTCTACAATTCACTTTTTGCTCTAATAACAGAGCAAACATCTTACACCACCCAGGAAATCTCCTCACAAATGCAGGATGAATCTCTTCAGACTTTTGTGTCTTGTCCTCATTAACCTGTTAAAGGTTATTTCCTAAATATAAGGAATATATAAAATAAGGTTATTTTTTTTTTTGTTGTGTTTTTCATTTTGCTATGTCTTAATAACACAAAGAAAATGGGAACCAGTTCAGGCTGAGTGGCATTGACATCATATTAACAGCTGTCTATCAAACAAATATTTATACACAAAAGAATTTATTTTAGGTAATCTAATTTAACAATGAGGTTTGAACATTTATTTTACTTGACATTGTGTCTTGTAAAATCGATTAAAGCTGTAATTATTTTTCTGTTTAAAAAAATAATTAAATGGCAAGTGAAATAAATGAAAGAAAAATCAGAAAATACCTCTTGTTGTCTATATTCCATCCTTGTTTCTATTTGAGCCAGCCAGTAACCACTTTCTACCTTTCCACCAATAATAAGCATCTAAAAAGGACATTCAGAAAGAAAAATGCTCAGATGCAGCACCGAGGGGTGTTACATAAAAGCAGCCAGAGACATTCAACATGTAGCATCACTGCTTTCCAGATGCAGAAATCCTATATATTCCATAGCCATTACTCCCTCTAATGGGAAGTTTAAGATGCAAATAGCCTAATATAATCCATATCCATTTGTGGATATGTTTCACATCACTCTGTGGAGGATTTCTGGTCACATTTGGAAAAGAAGCTACCAGAAGTCCCCCAGGGCAGGAGAAGATGAAGGCTGTAACAAGGGAAAAGAGGTTAAATAGAGCAGGGCTGGGCAGTGGTTCAGAGAAATGCTACAGGGAGACAACTACAACCCACAGGAGCTTAGTGCAGAGGACACAGAGGATGCAAATGGCCACAGGAGCTGCTGCAGGGTGGGAAATCTGCATTTTGGAGAGAAGTGGGAGAGAGATGGCAACAGAGAGAAAGCAGCACAAGCTGCTGAAGCCCAGTGTTCTGTGGTTGCAGTGTACAACACCACCCTGAGGTACCTACTCCGATTTATCTTCTGTTTCAAGATGCAGATCAGCTGGGAGCATCGTGTGTGCAGCTGAAGTCCTTGGTTTTCCTTGAGGAAAGAACATGAACTGAGGGCATTTGGTGTTGCTTGTTCCTCTAATTCTGGGGTTTTTTTTGCTGGGAAAGCTCTTAATGCATCACTGGATCTCACCTCTGATTCATCCTTTCCAACCTGACCTTGGAGGAGCCAAGGATTGAGACCCAACTCAGGAGCTGGCCTGAAAAGAACAATAATTACCACAATTCCCATCTGCTTCCCACAAAACTGGAAAATCAGCCTCAGTTTTCTTCCATATTGCCTTGGCTGCCCTCCTTTCAACGTGGGAAGTCTCCCCCAGGTTTTGTTGTGCCCAAAAAAGGCTCACAGTTGGGGATGTACTGGCTTCCACACTGATATTCCATCACTTAAGGGTTAAGGAATGAAACTAGCATTGTAATTCATAGCGAAAGTGTGTTCCAAGGTCCTCTGGAGTCAGTGGAATTAATCCCACCAACGTCACCAAGTACTGGCATAGGGCCTTGGTAAATACAGTGCTTACAAAGGAATCTTTGTACATAGTGGGTGCAAAAAAAAAGATGTCTCAATAATTGGGAAACTACAGCTAAGGAAGGCATGGGGGCAAAGATTGAGGCAATGATTGTTAGAGGTGAGAAATGAAAAAAACATGGATCTTAGACCAAAAAGAGATATGGGAGGGAAGGCCCCACCACATGGCCTTCAGACATCAATGACCACGCTTCAAATGTCATACCTTTGGATTCCAAGTTCGATTTGTTGGCAATTTGCCTTGGCCATAGAAGAAATAACCCCTCTTTGCCCAGTCTCTGCACTTAATGCTCTCCTTTCTCTCCTGTGCTGCTCAGTAGTTGGTAGGGAGGGTTCCTCAACACCCATGGTTCTGTTTCCAGCGTTGTCCTGAGGATCAGGAGAGGCAGTATGAGATCTGGCAGCACTGTTGACTGAGGGACTGCACTTGTCTGGTTCTTTTTAAATAGATACTTGCATTTCCCATCGCCTGCTTTTCCTAAGGGAAGTCCCAGCAGAGTGCAACGTACTGAGAGGTTCCAGCAGGGAGCAGCATTTATTCATTTATGAAAGAGAAAAGGCTCCAGCCTGAAAGGATCAGGGACCCGAGGCTGAAATACAGACTCAGAAACCCCTTACTTAAGAAAAAGTGTTTGTAGATGGGTGGCCAACAGCAGTGTGAGGGGTGTAGGAGGGACAGCAGGCTAAACAGTTGGCACTAAGCTCCTCTCGTCCTCATGGCTTGGAATTTAGGAATAGAGACCTTAGATGCTCAGACAGCAGATGAGCTGGATCAAAACATTCCCATTCAGGGAAATATTTTCATTCAAAAGTTCACAGTATTCACCTGGTTCAGAATTATGACTTCAGGTATGGAAATCCAAATTAAGCTCTCACTAATAATCTGTACAGAATTTCATCATGATCCTAAGGATAGAGCAGATTTTTCCTTTTCCAAGACTAATAGGGTTCTTCATCCAGCTAAGCTACTGGCTGCTTTGAAAGCTTTCAGCTTTTAAAAGACCCATCAAAGGATGAGATCTTCCCAATTTCTACATCATGGTCTCAGAATGTTGCAGCTTCAAACTCAGCCTTCCACGGGGAGAGACAGTGAGGCTGTGAGCAAGTGCAAAGTGAAAAGGATTTTAAAGCTCAAAGCCAGTACCAACAGTCTTTTCACTAGTTGGAAAACTAGCAGACTTAGTAGAAAATTCCTTTTAAAAGTTCACCTTTGAGTAGATCTGCCAGCACGGAGGTGTCCACACAGTATCAGCCCACCAGGGCAGCAGCTCTGCAGCACTGTGCAGTGACCAGTGTACCTCTTGTAAACTGCAGTGAGGAAACAAATACACATCCCTGAGTGAACTAAGAGGCTTGTGAACAATAAGACTTAAAAGTGTGTAGGGGCACCTCTGTGCCAAACTCTGGGGGGATGGTGAGTCTAGCCCAGTGCCAGTCTCCATCAGTCACAGATAAGAGCACAGGAGCAGCATGAGGATCTAGTGGTGCATGCCCAAGTGCTCTCAGCTTCCAGCATCTTACAGCTTGGGAACTTTCTGAGGAAGAATCACTGTCTTCATAGCTTCAGCAATTTTTTTCTTCAACGATGGATCCAGATTCCAGTTGAACTCATGGGAAGCATGTTCTTGGTCTCCTGTGGCAAGAAGTCCCACAACTCCCTCACACCATAAGCAATGAGCTGCCTCCCTTCATCTAGCTGAGCCCATCCCATAGTAGCTTCAGTTGATACTTCCAGTTACTGTGCCAGGAAAGGAGGCAAAACATAACCACCTAAATATCTGACAGCTCTCTACCACTCATCTCAAGGGTCTCCTTTTTTCTGCTGTAGACACTTAGCTATTATTTCATGGGAGACACTTCCTGCAATGCCCAGCCACTCAGAAAAGGATGGCCAAGGACACATCAGGGCAATGCCCATGACCAACCCCCAGGGATCTGCCCCCTGTGTAAAGTGGCATCGAGCCAACAATTCTCAAGGAACCCTTCAAGCCCCACTGCCCAAGCTGCATGAAACCCCCTCTTTCTTTGTCTGTAACACATGCTGCAGTGTGGTGTGGTAATAGCTGAACTCAATTTAAATGAACCACAGCCTGGCCACAGCAGCACAGGGCTCAGCAGAGGGTAATTTACTCTGCCTCTTAGCAGGGATCCTTAAAGAGTCCAAGTAATCTGTCAAAGAGCAGCCTGACGAGCCAGTAGTCTCTGGATGCTAATCCCGTACAAACAATGGACTCATTATATGTAAATTATCAGGAGAAGTGGTGATTGGCCACTGCCTCTACCGAGACAACTGCTCCATTTAAAAGAAACTTTAACTACCCTGAAATCTATAAGTTAAAAAAAAAAAAAAAGTGACCACAGTCTGCATCTTTGGTTAAAACAACCTGATTTCCTCAGCCAGCCCCAGCCTGTGAGGGCTGCCCAAACAGTGCCTGGTGACTGCGACCCGCAGGGAAAACAACAACAACAACTCCACGCAGACACTGCATTTCTTCAACAAACCTGGCTTGAATTAATTTTAATTCCCTGCTCCATTACAGATTTACTTGTTAGATGTCAAGAAAATCCATCCTGGGAAGCGAGCAGTGTGTGGAGGAGAAGCAATGGAGGGTTTCTAGCCCTTGCTGTTTTCCCACAGAGGAGTCAAAGGTGACCCTGAGGAGCAGGGCAGCAGCCAGACACTGCCTGGCAAACTGGAGCAGCTTCCCACCTTGGGGCAGAGTGAAACAACAGCTCTCTACTCCACTGCTTGCTGCTGTCTCTGTTTGGTTGTGGGAAGGTTCCGAGCTGGCCCATGCCAGTGTGCAAAGCTGATCTCAATTAAAATATTCCATTGAAAATGTTTCATAAGATAGGAATAGAAGACTGACGCCAGTCTGTCACAATCCACTAGACCACTTGAAATCTGGAATCAGCCTGGCAGGTCAGGAGCTGCTGCTGCTGCTGTACTGTGGCCAAATGGAGTCCCGGACAGAAGATTTGGCTCCTAGATAGGTGGGGTTTTGCTTTTCTTTTTATTTCCTTTTATTTATTTTTTTTTTTTAAGTGTTTATAGCTCTTTTGGGTAGATAAGAAGTCTGTGTATGCTCTTCTGTTTTGCTCATGGTAACAACATGTAGGCTAAGGAAAAAAAACTTCCACAGACATGGCAAGAGCTAGAGCATGTTTAAAAATGGCTCTTGTAGAGATGGTTCTAGTCACCAAAATATACACATCTATTTCTGGAAATCTCAGCCAAAGTTTGATAGAAGGTGGCTCTCCAACTCATCTCTCCCCTTTATAGCTCAGAATCCCATTCTCACTTTCAGCTTCAGTTTTGAAGAAGGCAGGTTGACTTCAGTTTGAAGAAGAGGTTGAGGGGAAACACAAGGAAAAACTTTTTTCCCAGTGAGGGTGCCAGAGCCTGGCAGGGGCTGCCCAGGGAGGTTGTGGAGTCTCCTGCTCTGGAGACATTCCAGACCCACCTGGATCTGTTCCTGGGTGACTTGGTCTGGGTGCCCCTGCTCTGGCAGGGGGGTTGGACTAGATGATCTTCTAGCTCCCTTCCAACCCCTGACACTCTGTGATTTCAGACCTCTGTCCTACATCAGATTTTTTCATAGCTGCTACCTTTGTATAAAATGTCATTAAAGAAAAACAAAAAAAAATCCCATTCCTCCTCCTTGTGTAGAAACCTACATAACTGGCAGGCTCAGGGCTTTGGCAGCAGATGTACAGATGATGGGGCTCACCTGCACTGCTGCTCTCTTCCCAGTTTTCAGTATTTTTCCATAAGAAAGTCCTCAAGCAGCAGTGCAGTGACAACAGTGATGATAATACCATGCAGCACACAGAACACTTTGCAGGCTTTTCCTAATTAAGACTAATACTAAACAGCTATTTCAGCTCTACACACAGGACAGGGGAATGTGACAGCCTACATAAAAAAAGACTTTGCACTTACATTATGCTCTCCTTCCAAGGATTTCAGTGTGCTTTCCAAAAGGACTCATTTAGCCTCACAATATCCCTGGGTGCTTATTGAAGGAATGATTTCCCCACACTTCCTTGATGGGAACATTGGCAAAGAGGTCACAGGCCCAATTTTCAGCTGTTTTCAGTGCAAAAATATGCATGCACAATGCAGGCAGAGTGCTGAAACAATCCTGAATGCCACTAACTACACGTGCAGATGACCAATCCAACACATGAATGGTCATTTCAATCCACATCCAGCTGCTGGTTGACCAAAATAAACATTAAAAAAAAAATAAATTTAAAAAAATGTATATTTGTAAGCCCTAAACTCCTGAACTTCAGGCTTTAAGGTCAGAGGAAATCTGCAGGTTTACTTGGTGCTGCCTTGCAAATAGTTTCAGTGACCTTGCCTGTTTTACTACCAAAATATGCTTTTTTTTTTTCACCAAAGCCATACATGTTCTTGAATCTACTGAAGCAAACCTTTAACAGTCTTTTGGTGGTGTTGTTACTGATTTTTGTGATGAGCAGGCACCAGGCACACTGACAAGCCCCACAGTCTGCTGGACCCACCTAGAGTTCAGTGGAATGTAGGAACTGGAGAGATCACTTTTTCTTCTGCAAAATTTTTGCAGATGAAAATATTTTCCCATAATGCAAAGAGCTGTCTTTTTTTTTTTTTTTTTCCTTTTTGCACAGCTCAATTTTATGATATTCTGAGTAATTTCCCATTTTAAAATCTTTTTCTTCCCTTCACAGGCCACCATCCCCAAAAGTATCATATTCATCCTTCTTCTGGCTGGGTTTTTAAATGATTGTTTTGGAGTCTGGCTTTATCTCCCTTGAGTCTCATATCTAGGGATCAGCAAACTGGCTCATATAACTTAAAAACTGACCTGAACCATAATTCTGAGCTAAGGAAATGTTTTGAGGTTAAGAAAAAAAAAAAATCAGTATACTTTTCACATTCATACATTTCTCTACTTCCACCTCCCAGAATCAGCTGGAATGTCAAATGATGCTGGGTTACCTGCTGCCTCAGGAGCTTGGAGAGGGTTTTGAAAGCCCTGTGGGTTTCCAAACTGTCTGATTTCTTGAGCCCATCTAATTACCAATTGCTAGCGTCTGTTTCTTTTGGGGGTGGGGGGACAGTTGAACATTGAGAAAAGAATAGGAAATCCAAAAAATTGTGCCACTGATTTTAAGGGAAGCTCAGCTCCTCAGCTACCACAGAGGTTTTAATGGCTGTTAGCATGACTTTTGCTTTTGATTTTAACAGAAATACATCTGTTTTCACCTCACATTGTGCACACCAAGTTAAGAATCCCTATTAGGAGTGCTTAACTGGGTAGATGTGATAATGTTGAAACAACAGATGTTCCAGTAGTTGAACTGGGCATTCAAAGTGATAAAATCAAAACTCCCTTGTCAGCTGGAACCCATTTCAAACTGGTAGTCTGATCAAATAATATGATGCTGCTTATCTTTCTCTGGCCCTGGTTTACAGTCTTATTAAAATCTGAGAAAAAAAATAATAAATTGATGTTGTGTCTACGACTTCTTTAAGATATCCCTCCTGTTTTAACTATTCAGCTAACAACACATCAGCTCTGTTCAAGTGCTTTCCTTNAAAATAATTATCTGGACAAATAATGGATAGTCTTAGAGATCATCAGAAATCTGTTTCAATAGAACTTCATGGATATCACTCTCAGTGCAGTGATCTGCTGTGCACAAGTGGAACACTGCAGGTTCACACCTAAGGTGTTCTGGGTGAAGAGGTTTAGAGAGGCCACAGTGATAGGTCTAACAGTTGGAGTCAAAGAAAAGATCTGGTGGCCAAACTCTGTCAACAGCCAGCAACAGAGGCCAAGAGAAGTGTCCAAGGGCAGGNTCCTCTACCATCTGCCCCAGGGTGTCTACTTGGAGAAGACACTCAGCAACACTTTAAAACTTAGAGATGTAGGTCAAAACTATTGGGCATGAGCTTGCCAGCAGGTATATGGTTAATACTAAAAGACTGCTCTCCTAAATGGACTCACACTGGCAGCTTTTCCTCCATGGTTGCATGTCTAGGCTCAGGAATTAGGAAATATTCATTTGATGTGATGATTATTTTAGCTTCATCATTTCTAGGTGCAGCATCTTTTTTATATATTAATGTGCATCGTTGGGTTTGATATTTGAGGAAAAAGAGGGNGTCAAGTGTGCAGCCTCCCCTTCCAGTCTGCAGCTCAGCAATCTCCTTTCCAGAAGAGGGATCTATGTATTCAATAGCCCTTGAGGGATTTCTTTCCTTTTCTTTCCCCATAAATTTGGCTACTCAAGTCAGAAGCTACGGATAACTTTTGGCATCCACCACTGACCATACAACTGTGTGTTCCACAGCNGAAGTTCACAGGTTTACCAGAACAACTGTAAGGCTGGAGTGTTTTCCAGGGGAACTCACCAGCAGCTATTCTTCCAGCTCAGCAGTGTTAATTCAATTAGTCTGAAACCAATTCAAATAGAGCATTACCATCCACAATGGTAGAAGCTGTAGGATCTTCCTTTGAAAGCACTTTTATCCCCATGAAAACGGGATGCCAAATGCTAACTTAAATTTTCCTGCAGCAGTTCAGAGCCTGATTTCATTCCCATGGAAGCTAACAGACCCATTTCAATTACTCCTCCAGTAAGAACAATTTATTACCACAGTGGCTCACTCTTTATTGACCCCTGTTCAATTTATCTTCAGACATAACCCCCCCACTCTCAATCTCTGTTTTAAACAACTACTGAACCAATATCCCTCTCTTCACCTATTCTCATCTATTTCATGATTTCTTCTTCTTCAAACCATTTCATTTTGGCCTTTGCTGAATCCCATTGATTGATTTCAGCTCAGTTTGCCAAGATGTGATTCTGAAGCTGATTGGATTTTCAGTCCTCTCAGCTCTCCTTCACCCACAATTTGAAGTCTGCTATTGTCAGCAAGGCAAATATTGGGACTTTAAGTTGCCGGCAAATGAAGTAGAAAAATGTATGCAGTCTGAGATTACTGGAACATTTGGAGCCTTTTCTCTTGTATCTTTGCTTTATAGATGGCAAGAATCATGTAAAAAGAAACTCAGAGACAGTTTGTCTTTCACACCTTTGGCAGTTCATTCCTTTAAAAAGCAGCTGCAGCTACTGCCAAACTTTTTTATGGCTGGTATCACTAAAAGAATTACTGGAGGTGCAGGATGGAGGGGAAGAATACACTATTTCTTGATTGGTAAATGGCATCATTCTATTTGTAATTAACAAAGTACTACCAAAGAAAATACATTGTCAGATGATTTAGTAATCACTTAAACACTCTGTTGAATTAGGTGTCACAAATGACACTGAGCATTAACTCACCTGTAAATAGGCTAGAATCCTGTTTACAACAAGCATTAACAAAGAATTTTAGATTCTCAAATTATTATAAATTATTATAAAAAAAAATAATTATCTGGACAAATAATGGATAGTCTTAGAGATCATCAGAAATCTGTTTCAATAGAACTTCATGGATATCACTCTCAGTGCAGTGATCTGCTGTGCACAAGTGGAACACTGCAGGTTCACACCTAAGGTGTTCTGGGTGAAGAGGTTTAGAGAGGCCACAGTGATAGGTCTAACAGTTGGAGTCAAAGAAAAGATCTGGTGGCCAAACTCTGTCAACAGCCAGCAACAGAGGCCAAGAGAAGTGTCCAAGGGCAGGTCAAGTGTGCAGCCTCCCCTTCCAGTCTGCAGCTCAGCAATCTCCTTTCCAGAAGAGGGATCTATGTATTCAATAGCCCTTGAGGGATTTCTTTCCTTTTCTTTCCCCATAAATTTGGCTACTCAAGTCAGAAGCTACGGATAACTTTTGGCATCCACCACTGACCATACAACTGTGTGTTCCACAGCTCCACTAGCAAGGGATGAAAAAAACCCTCTCTTTGATCCAAACTATCACTCAGTCATTTAATTTTATGTTCTCTACTTCTAATGTAGAGAGACAGTGAACAGCCATTTCCTACTACATTATTCACTGGTTTATAGACCATGTGTCCTATCCAGCCTCATTTATCTTTTTTTTCAAGCTGAAGAGTCCTAGGGCACTTGTTCCTTCTACACATTTGATCATCTTTGCTGCTCTCCTACAAATCTTTGTTTTTACTATCACATCCTCTTGAGATAGGGCACCTGAAGTGAATTAATTCCTCTGGAATTCTGTGCCCTTACACTGTAGAAAATGAATGATTCTTGCTGTTCCTCATTTCCTGACATTTCATTTGATTTTAACACCACTCAGGCCATGGGTCTCTTGTTTTTAGTCAGTCTTGCTATTCTTACATCTACACTAAAGGATGATGCATTTTAAAGAATTCTATTTATTTTTACTAGCTAGCATTAAAATAACAGTGAGAAAAAGATTTCAGTTCCTACTGACAGCTCGAGTTTGCCCTCTGACTTTGCCCTGTTGTCCTCAAGTCAAGTCTCTGACCCAAATTGCCCTTTGAATAAAAGAATAATTAATAATAATAAAATGATAATAAAAAAAATAATCAAAAAATTGAATAAATACTTTCATTTTAAGCTAAGGTAGCCAAGAGTTTGGCCCTGCAGATAAAGAGCATGTGCTTCTCCCCACGTGTCCTCCATTGAGCTCAAACGTTGTTGTTTCTCTTCAATAGTTCACAGCAGCAAGACTGGTTAAGGACCTTTCTAAAATAAAGCATTTGAAATCAACAGATGAAATGCTGCATTGGAGGCATAATGATATTAAAGTAACAAGCAGTTGACACCCCTAATTAGCCTCATTATTTTGTGCTTCACGGTGTAAATTGTGTTCTACATCCCTAAGAGTTTAGCTGGGAGGAACATATTTTTCAGCATTGTTTGGCTCATAGACACTACCATGGGCATGTTTATCTATTTTGTCTTTGAATGAATTATTCAAACTATTTCAAAGCAGGATTAAATGACAGTAATTAAGCATTTTTATGTATTCTTGCACACTCACACTCTGAGACACCTTTTGTTTCACACCCTCTATGGATCAGAGAGTTCAAGCACAATGCCCTCTGAGTAAGATCTGTCACTGCCCAAGTGAAAACATCTGACAACAGCTGTGGATTTTGAATGATGCTCAGGTGAGTCCTGGGAGGATTCAAACCTGGCTATCATCTATAAGCTAAAGACAAAACAGCCTAATTGCCTCACTGTTTCTCACCAGCCTGAGCACGAGAAGGGACTGAGGGAACAAAGTGTTGATGCACAGCAGTGAGATGATGGTGAATTTCCCAGCAGGACCATCTGGTCCTCTGGGTGAGGAAAGAATGGAAATCATTCTGCTTCTGCCCCACTCACAGAGAAAGGCATGCTTTGGTTTAAAAGTGACTGAGGACAAGCAGCAAGTTGAGGACATTTCTTAACCCAGCAGCTTTTCTTGGTTCCCTCTGAAAAGAGAATTTCTGTATTCAGGTTACAACATTTTGTAATGAGATGTGTTTCCATTTGCTGCTAGTGGTGTGAAGCTGCCAAAGGATACAAGACATCCAGGGGCAGCACAGGCCCACTTCATACAGAATACCTTGCCTTTGTCTGGCACAAAGGACTTAGCCAGTGTTCTGAATTTGAAAGCTGTCCACATCAATTTAAAATGAGTATTTCTTTCTGGCAACAATGGTCAACTCTTCCTTCAGCTATTAAAGCATTAAAAATACCACTGGTGGAGATGCAACGTGAAAATAAAACAACACTTAAAAAAAAGATAATAAAAAGCCAGTATTTGAATGTAAAGCCACAGGCACACACTATCACAACTACAACTTACTTCTCTGGTATCAGGCAGCTCTAAGCAGCTATCAGTCTTGATGGCAGCCATCTGCACTAGTCAACCAAACGGCCACTGAGCTTTCACTACCCTAGAAGCAAAAGCCATCATCTTCCCAGTGCTGGCTGCTCTCTGGGGGGATCTCTTCTTGCTCAGGCTTGGCATTGGTTCTCTGTTCCTCTACTACAAGAATTACAAGAGTGAAATAGAGTGGAAAACATCAGATCACAAAGGTCATGTGATGAATGAGGCTATTAGAGCAATTAGATGAACAGTTACTGAGTTTTATCTGGTTTTGTTCTGCAAAATACAATTTTAAGCAGGCTCATCTATCTCACCACACCTGATTACTCTGGAGATCAAGCTTGCAGGAAACATGGAGAATGGTAACAGCATGAAAACTGCACACAGGGGCATCAGATTACTTGCACACACATTTTACCTGGCCTGCACAAGAGAAGACTGCAAAACCACTGCAGTAAGGGTACGATTTGCTGGACCCAAGAAAATCTGTCAAATGATGAGTTTAGTTGAAGCCAACTCTCCAGGCGTATTCTGTAACCAAGGAAAAGAGCCAGACCCATCTAACATTCCCTCATAAAATCAGGCCCTAAAATAGGTGCGAAGAATTGCTCTCTGCAGATTTGCCTCTCTCCATTACCCATAAAGCAACCACAGATGTTTAGCTAAGAAACCACCATCTAACGTTTTGATGGCTGAAATGATCCCAGCAACTGAGCCATGGCACTTAGCACTCCATGCTGATTCACACTGGAAGACACAACTGGAAGGACATCAAATGAGCTCTGCAGTAACAGCACCCACCCTGAAAAGGACCAAGGCTTCATGTCGTATGGCTCTAGGAATGCTTTGCTTAGAGCAAACCTCTTGCAGTCAGGAAAGCTAAGATCTTATGGGGCTAGATCAGCAAAAGTATAGCCAGCAGGTTGAGGGAAGTGTTTATTCTCTTTGGTTCCAGAGGGGAAGCTCATCTCAAGCACTGTGGTCTGCTCTGGACTCCTCTGTCCAAGCAACACCAACGAACTGGAGGAAGTCCATCAGAGAGCTGTGAAGGTGATGGAGGGGCTAGAGCAAGGAGGGATGTACAAGAAAAAGCTGGGGGAACTGGGATTTTTCCAGTCCTAGCTAAGGGGAGACCTCATTGCTGTTTACAACTACCTAATGAAAGGATATAGAGAAGTCAAGCCAGACTCTTCTCAGTGATACACAGTGGAAAAATGAGACACAAGGGACATAAATAACAGCAAGGGAAATATAAAATAGTTATAAGGAAAAAATCTTCATAATAAGAGTTGTCAAGCACTGGAACAGGCTGTCTAGAGAGGCTGAGGAGTATCCATCCTTGGAGATACTCAAAATTCAATTGCACCAGGCTCTGAGCAACCTGACCTAAGTTGGCTCTGCTTCCAGTATAAGGTTGTGCTAGATGATCTCCAGACGTCCCATCTAATCTAAATCATTCTATGATTCCATGCAATGGTTCTTAAAGAAAAAAAAAGTGAATTATATGTTGGAGGGTTTTTTTTTTTAAAGAATGTTATGGAATGTGATACTGAAAAGATTGGGTGATATACAAATCCATGCTGGTGTCTCAGGTTTGGTCATGTGTGTAGGATCGATCTCACCTAACTTCAGCTGTCCAAAATGTCAGCATGCAGGCTCATAATAGAGACTACACTTCCCTCTGTAAATAAAAGACAGACAGACCTTGAGGGTGGGAATTGTCTGAGCTATTTCAAACACTCATCTAACAATGCAGTGAGTTCCTCCCTGGATGTCAGTCTTCCTATCAAGAGATGATAGATCTTGGACTAGACACTCCCCGTTAGGTAGATACCTGTGTCAGCAAACAGGGATAGAAATATATTCAAATCAATCCAGAAATTAATGACAGGAGTTATCAAAAGAAAAGTCATTTTAGGTGAAAGAGTCAAAGCAATAAACACAAAGGGACACAAATACTTCAGGTCCTTTCACATTTTACAGTAGAAATTTCAACAAAACCAAAGAGCAGGACTCACACTGTTAGGAGATACATCATCTCCTCACAGTGCATAACACAGTGGAATTCACTGCCAACAGGCACCATTAAGCCAAAAAGGAAACATAAATTAAATATTAACAACATATTTTCTTTTCTGAGATGATACGTTCTTAAAATAATCCCAAACAAAATTAGTTTGGCAGTGCTGAAGTTAAGATAAACCCAAAATCAAATGCTTATTAATAAACTATCCAAAGTTACTTTACCAGACAGCAGCACAAAATAATCAGTTTAAGACAACGTGCTTTGGCTAATAAATAAAACTAGAAGAGAACCCAGACTAGGCAGAGGAACATACTCAGCCCTTTCTGAATTGCCGTATCAAATGAACAGCAGACTGACAGTTACATGAAATTGAAAACAAAATGCAAAAACTCATCCATCATTGTGCAAGTAACTTATTGATATGTACTAGGAAATTCCTTGCATATTATCCCAGAGATGTTCTGCTCTCCAACATACCTGACCACTCTGTTGTTAAAATGAAATACTAAATTAAATGGACTAAAATGTGAACTAGTGTAGAAATTCCTGTTTCTTGGATCTAAAGCTAATTTTAAAAATAACTCAGTATTTTAGTCTCTTCTTTTCAACTGAAATGTCTTTCAGTCGTATCCCTTTCCATCAAAAAAACACCCAAAACTTTTTCATATCCATTTTGTAAACTGTATAGACAATTCCAACCAGCTAGGCCATGATAACAATCAAATCTTTCCACTATACACAAATCTACACCAGTTCTTGAGACTGGTCAGGTGTTATCCTTGAGATGGACTTTTCCTTCCAAGGAAAAGTAGAATTCTGCTTCAGCAGAATAAAGAAAAGAATATGGCTTATTTCTGAAAATACAACTGTTTTCTAGATAGCAGTATACAGAAAACTAAATCTGTTAGCCATTTCTGATTGCTTTTGCTACAGAAGATGTAATTTAATGGGAAAAATATAGTACCTAAACAGGACTTAGGTAGAAAACCTTGAACAGAATGGGATTCCTGTGATCATTTGTGCTGCCATCATTAACTCAGAAAACTCACACAAGTCTTTGGCTCAGGATGCTTCACATGTATAAGTTCATGTGTTTGTAGGAGAGAATTCTCATGGATTTTGCATCACTGCAGAAGAGGCAATAATTAGGTGTAATTGCAGTTGCAGAGAACAGCTACTCAAAAATCAGTAAGATACTGATGCTATTTTTTTAATAATTGCACCTGAATGTATTGAAACTATTGTTCTACAGTTCCATGTTAGTGCAACACGAGCATCAGTTTTCACTGAACGAAGTATTACAAAATTCCTTATGAGCATTATATTCTTGGTGTGGAAAAGTGAGAAGCTGTCACCAGGGAATTAATACAGTTCTGGAAAAGGCCAGCATTTCAAATGACGTGCAGGGAGATCCATTAGGTGCAATTAAAAGGTTTAGCCAGTTTGACAAGGGATCCCTAGGCACTAGTACAAACACATTCAACTCAGGGGATCTGGAAAAACTTTGTGGGCAGTGCCATACCTGACTGATGTGTCTTCAAATGAAAGTGTCACAAGCTGCAGATGCCCATCTGGGATGGGGAAGCACCCTGAGAAGGCAGCTCTGAACCCATGAGTCCAAAGGGTAAAAGAAGAGATCTAAAGGACACTAAAAGAATGTTTATGTGAAGAAGAGAAAAAAACCCAAAATCTCCTTCTGTGACTATTTGAGAAATGCTACAAACCTCTTCACAGGACTAGGGTGAGATATCTTCAGTGAGTGGAAGAAATACCCTTTCTGGGCCATGAGCTACATCTGGACAAAATGGAGAGGCTTCATCATATCTGAAACAGAAGAGCAGCTTCAAGTTCAGTATTGGCTGAGGACCTGACAGGACAAGCAGACTCATGTCCACTAATAGTAAGATTTCAAAAACAAAGCACATGCACATAGTCATAATTCTGGCAAACAAACAAAGGGACCAGCCTTTCAACAGCAGTATCTAGTGCAGGCTGAGCCGTTGGGGAGTATGGTTTTAAATCATCTATTTAAACAAGAAAAGATTCTGATCTCGTTAGACTGGTGAAAATCCAAAGTAATTCCAAAACCTTCTAGACTGGGGTTCAAAAACCTTACTATAAGGGAAAAAAAAAAAAAAAAGAAAAAAAGAAAAAGGAGATAGATCTCATTTTTCAATAATATTGACATAAGAATTCTGCTTGATCTTTGTGGGTATATGCTTCAGACATTGTTTCCTTTTATTAACTAGGAGGCTTTTAAATTTTTTCTATTTGTAAAGGACTGCCTTTATTACTTCTTCACTTCTGCTGTTTCACTATTCCAAGTTATTTGGAGTTTTTATTTTCTGGTTCCACCCTTGTCAATAGATTTATAACAAAGTTTGGTCTATATGAAGATCAAAGCATTCATCCTTAATCTAGCACAATTATCAGATGTGAAAAAGAATGTAGAAAAAAACAAATATAAAGTTTTCTTAAAAAGCAGGGTGGGTCGGAAAGATGGGAGACCAATTTTGCAGTCTGAAGCAGGACCCAGACTGGCAGCTGCCTTTGCACTAGGGAATACCAGTTATAAAAAGCACATGTTCTTCCAGAACGCCTGGAGATCTCATGAGCACTCCTCCAGTCCCTGCCTCTACCACCCCTTAGACACACCAGCCACCCCGTTCCAGCCCTGCCCTGAAAGCTCTGAGCTCGTCAACTTTGTGCCAGGGAGAAGTTGCATTGACCTCCCTGAAGTTGCCCACGTGTGTGTCTGTGGGTGCTCGACAAGGTGCACCTGCAAGCTTGCACCCAAAGCACAGGTGCTGCAAGCTCTTCACCCACATAGGACATGTGAAACAGAGGTAAATTCATGGGTACTGGGGAATCATGGAATCACAGAATGTCACAGAATGTTAGGGGTTGGAAGGAACCTAGAAGATCATCCAGTCTCAACCCCTCTGCCAGAGCAGGGGCACCTAGACCAAGTCACCCAGGAACAGATCCAGGCAGGTTTTGAGTGTCTCCAGAGCAGGAGACTCCACAACCTCCCTGGGCAGCCCCTGCCAGGCTCTGGCACCCTCACTGGGAACAAGTTGTTCCTTGTGTTTCCCCTCAACTTCTTGTGCTCCAACTGACTCCCATTGCCTCTTGTCCTGTCACTGGGTGGCACTGAGCAGAGTCTGGCTCCATCCTTCCTACACTGCCCTGAACATCTTGACAGACACTGCTGAGCTCCCCCCTCAGTCTCCTCCAGGCTAAAGAGCCCCAGCTCTCTCAGCCTCTCCTCAGCAGGGAGATGCTCCACTCCCTTCAGCATCTTGGTGCCCTGCACTGGACTCTCTCCAATAGCTCTCTGTCCATACAGAGAACACAGCATCTACAGACAGGCCACGGAGGTGAACCCTGGCAACAATGACCAGGACAAGCTCTGGTGCTCCAGGCCATGGCTCTCCAGTGACAGGCTCTGGTGCTCCAGGCCATGGCTCTTCATTGACAGGCCCTGGTGCTCCAGGCCATGACCTCGTCCTCCACAGCCCCAGCAGTGGAGGGCAGCCCGTAAGGCCCCACAGTGGGCTGCAGGCAAGAGTCCCACTTGCATCTATGACAAGCTACTTGAAAATGAGATGGCCGTCTCTACAAACTAGTCCTCAACTTCTAATGAATGATTGATTGTTTTTAAACTAGTGCATTGTATATTTTGGGAAAGAATTCATGATTTACCAAAAAATTTCCTGCTGAAATAAAGCCAAATGGAGACTGGTCTGGGCCAAGTTGCTCAACATTCATGAACAAGAACATGTTTTTCTTTTTCTTCCTTTCTTGTTTTATGCATGTTTCTGGACTCATTTCATCAGCTGTCAGTAGTTAAATACCATTTCAGAAAAGGGTTTATTATTGTAATTTCCTCAATTATTCTATTTGTTTCTGCTATGGTCTTTTGAAACAAAATCAGTCAGCAAAAGTCCTAATAAAATATCTTCTCTGGCTGCTCCTTGTAAAGGGTCTAAACCTTCAAGGTGCTATATTTCCTGAGCCAGTTTGCACCTTGAAGCCTGTGACCTTAAATAAGGGCTTTTTCCTGTGTGCTGCATTACTGCTTTCCAAGGGACATCACTGACTCCAGCTCACAGCCAGCTTGTGTCCCCAGACCAGACTCAACTGCAGAGCAGGGTGTGATAACCAGCAAAGGAAACCTGTGAGAAATCTAATGGAAAGCATGAGGCCTTTTTCATCACGTCAACAAAGAAGAAAAACAGAACAGATTTTCTAAGTGGTGAAAGCAATCCAGCTTAAATATATAGTTGGATAATGAATTATCTCAGGCAAATGTAGGTGCTCATCTAACAGCGTATTTTGAAACGCTAAATTAAAATTATTTGGAAGGGTCTGTTTTTAAAGCTATTTTCTTTATAGGAGAAAAACACAATTCTTTTCCATACGAGGGCTAAGCAGAACAGAACCCAGCCTCTGGGAATAGGACATGCTGGGCATGTAGGGCCTGCTGTGACACCATGGAGATTAGTCAGAGGCTCTTGATGGACCTCAACTGGGCTTTGGGTGAGGGACCTGGCCATAACTGATGGTGGAATGTGACAACATGCAGCAGCATCAGGCAACCCTGGTGCTCCCTCGCCACTCCCCTGCAAAGAGAGGCTGCAACACAATGCGTGACAAAGGCACAGAACAAGGCAGCCAAAAAATCATGAGCTTCAGATGTTGAGTGTGACATCTGCTTCTGGCTCAAGCAATTTTTATGTTGAATTCAGTTGCCTTTCCTCCAAGACACCCAACAGAAGATAACCTCAATTTATTGGTTCCCACTTCCAATACTGTTTATCTTAAATACAAGTAGAAATTATTTGGTGCACAATGGAAACACAGCTATTTAAAAACCAAAACTAAGCAAAAGCTATTTACAGCTTTGTAATTTCCCTGTGAATCATGAATAACTAGGTCAATGCTTCCAGTGTCAGACATTCAAAATCATGAATCAAGCCCCGAAAACAAACATTTGGCTTGAAGAACTAGGATTTAAAAAAATAAGCTGGATATATTTTTTATTTTTTTTTATTAATTTCTCTGCAGTTTGGCATTCATACCTCTGCAGTCATTAGAAGTGGAAAACTGCATCTCTAAAACACAGCTGAGTCTCCCTTGTTCACTTGATGCCAAGGGAGCAACCAATAATTCTGAGTCCAGCAGTAAATTTCCAAGATTGGTTTGTGTTTTCACTGCTCCACATGGGCAGGTTAAACAGGTATCAAGCCTAGATTCTCATATGAGAAACAGGTTGCACTGAAAGCAGCTCAGGGTTTTGGTGTTTCAGCATCTGCGTTTCACATACATAACTCTGCTGTCATCCAGAGATGGGATAATGAAGTGTCTGCTGAAATCATCAGGAATCTTTTCACTGCATCTCAGGGCTTGGCATCATTCTGCTCCAATTTAATATTTTAAAAATAATAAAACCCAATAAATACATTTTTCACTTGACAGCAAAAAAAAAAATAGAGCACTGCAGAATTGATGGGCCAGTTGTAAATCAACAGCTACCCACCCTGCAGCCCTCCTGCTTTACCTGGGAGGTGGTTTGAGGCAGGTGAAGCTGCCAGTGCCCTTCTGTTTGTACCGTGTCTGGTGCAGAGCAGATATGATGGGGCTGCCTTTGGTCCTCTACTTTTAATTTACCCTCACCTCTGTTCTTCAAGGCTGCAACACAGGCAATTAAAGGAAAAATGCCAAAATACTGCAAGTGTGCATAGTCTCACCTCATTCCCAGCCTACCTGGAAACAGGGGTACCAGGGACTTTGGTGAACTCTTACAAGACTTCCAACAGCCCTAAGCCACCCAGATGAGATAAGCTGCAGATAAACATCTGAACACTGTGATGTTTATCTACACAAAATCAAACATTCTGAAGTTCATCCATCCCTTTCTCTACTGTTATCTGTTGCTTTGAGAGCCTGCATCCTTCCCTATCACAGTTATGTAAGCTCCCTGTGATGCTTATAAACAGTCCCTCTATCTTCTCCAAAAATGCAGTCTCTCACTAAATGCATTTACAACTTCAGCTTTTATGAATACAGTATTTTACTGGCTTTTCCTCAGAAATACACATTTATTTTATCATCTGATACTTAAAATAACATTGCTAATAAATTGAGGAAAAAAAAAGTGTGCACCACAGGAAAAAAGGGAAAAAAAAACCCCAACCAACCCCAAAACCAAACCCCAACCAGAAAACATACAAAAGCTTTAGCTATGCCAAGATTGCTTAATTCTGATTAGCAATGACCATTAAGCAATCATTTATGGATTTACTGTGAGTGTTCATAGATACTAATGGGTTTTAGAATTCCTTGGGAATCCTCAAAGGTCAAAGGAAGAAAATGAACTATGAAGTGATAAAAAATGTATTAGGTGACTAATGGACAGGTTGTATATAGAATGGTTCCAGCAGAAAACATTGAATTTTACTGCTCAGATTTAAGCAAAAGTAATTCTTGGGAGCAGCGGCCCTTCCCCACTGAAGTAAATAATGAAGAGAAAATGAAAATGCTTCATGGGGAGGTATTACACGGTGTGCTTTTCCCTGTCACCATGAATACATAGGAGATGGCAAGGTCACTGATAGGAAGTTAAAACTCAATAGATTTTTCTTTGGAGAGGTAGCATCTTGCTCTTTCTGTGGCTTTAGGTTTTTAATCATGCATTTCCAGTTTTTAAGACTTTGCATTCTGGGCAACGCGAGGCTCAAAGCTCTTCCCAATTTAGTGCTTTTATCTTGATACCACTTAGATGAACCCTTTGGAGCCCAGAGGAGGGAAAGCTGAAAGGGACTTGCATTCTTCACTGTAGGCACAGTCTCAGGATCTAAGCCTGGGCTTGGGCATCTGCCCTGGAGCCCAACTGTGCCTCACAAGTCTCCATCTGCCAGCCCTGTGCCACCGTGGCAAACCGGGCTCCAAAACCTCCCAGACACTCAAGTCCAACCCTTCCACCAACACAAACCTATGTTGTGGGGTCAGATACGTACAAAACATGTCTGACAAGGGAGGTCTCATCAGAGCTCAGGCCAGATGCCAGCTCTGGCTCGGGTTTGTCTTCCCATGGCTGGCCAAAGGCCAGACGCCAGCACAGAGCAAACACCACGGTCCCTTGGGCTAACTGGGCAGCAAGGCAGGGCAGGCCTGGGCCACAGCAGATGTCCAGGGGTGGGTGAGTCAGCCATGCTCCACAGAGATGTTATTCACCAGGGCAGAGCCAACAGCCAGCTCGCCAGCGGCCCCCAGAGCTTACTCAGCCCTCCTCCTGGCTGAAGTCACCTCGACCATGAAGTATTCTTTCCTGTAACATCACTCAAAGAGAAATGAGAAATCCAAAAGGGGTTTTGGAGGCAATTTTGGTGTGGGTTGTGTTTTTTTTTTTTCCCCCCTCTTGAATGACAGTTTCGCTGTTCAGGGGAATAGATTTGGATTCTTTTTAGAAAGGCTTTCATTCAGAGCAGAAGAAAGCAATCAGGAGTAAATACAACCTGCCATGTGATATACGTCTGTTACCCACATGAATTCTGAGGATTGATAGCACACTACATACCTTTAAAGTTATGTGATTAAAATGAAGTCATTCCATTCTCTTTTTTTTCAAGAGCTGATTCCATCAGGTGGATATAGGCCTAATTTTAGCTTGTCAGCAAAGTTACTGATCTTAATAAGATTTTCTACATATAAGGACCACTGGTAGTTTTTTTTTTGTTTGTAATTGATAAGTTTCAGGAAAAAAAACCACCTCAAACAAACCACTGCTTGCTTTGGTCTGAGTAGTTTGAAACTTTAAATTACAAAACAGAAATATATAGAGAAAGGAAGGCAAGGCAAAAGAAATGAAGGGAAGGCAAGGGAAAAAGAAAAGTTGATATGAAAAGACAGAAGAGGAGTTGTTGACATTAACTTTTCCATGTCAGCTATGCTGATTTCAGAGGCTGATTGCACAGAAGCAGAGGAAGCAGCAAAATTCTGCCTTTCCCCTGCTTGTGTGCACAGTCTGGTGAGCAACATGAACTATTGCAATCAAATGGGCAATCCAAGTGACTATTGAGGGATTTTATTTTTAAATTACATTATATATAAGGAGGAGGTAAAGGAAAGAAAACGTGGCAAAGTGACTGAATCCTATGGAGCAGAGCAACTGGGGATTTGTCATGGATAATAATTGTAGGTGTAAGTACTTGTGCAGGAGAAAGCTCATGCTGGAGCACCCAGTCTGCTACACTTATGTATGAAGGGGAGGAGAAATCTTTCACCAGTTCTCTCAGTTAAGAGAACATGCAAGGTGCTTATTTTCTTTATTCTCAGTCAACAGCATCACTGAAAATGGCCCAAGGAGTCAGTGTGTTACTGGAAGTTCAAATCTGGAAGGAGAATAGACTGCAACTGCTCAATGGCTGCCTCTATTATGCTGTATACAGCCAACATTTTTGGTTCCAAACTGTCGTGTCTGAAACTAGTAAAAGTTGAAAGGAGGACAGCTATCTGCAAGGATAATCTTTAAGGTGTGTGGACTGTTTTCACAGCTATTAGATCAAAGCCCCTTACTGAACTATTTTACTATCAGACTTATAAATCAGCCTCAGTTCATTTTACAAACATTAGTACTGCCATCAATTACATGCATTTAGGACTAATGGTTTTACAGGAATGTTAATAGTACAACATTATTTCCTGAAAACCAGCACTGAGGGCCATTAAAAGGCTTGTGATTGCTATAGGTAGCATGCAGAATTATTTGTTTCTGGTTTTAAACAATCAGTGAGTTGACATGTAAGTACATTTCTAACCAGTTAAACTTCATGGGTATCAAATTTAATAAAAGCAAAACCATTTATAAGCTACCCATGTCCAGCTTTCCTTCACAGGCATGGTCTGAGTAGACCATGGGCAATCCTGATGCCCATCTCCAGATGCACAGACTTACAAATTGCTCCTTTTGTGCTGCAATGGACTCCCCACCCCACCCAGACCAACCCTCAGCCTGGATGAAGTGCTGCAGTTCTGTTTCTGAAATACTAAATAATGAAACAACCGAGGCTCAAGATGTGAATGTTACGGGAGTTCATCTTACCTCCTTTCCCTTCCTAACTGTGTCATGAACCTGAGATCACTAGTGTAAGAGGAGGAGGGAAAGACAGGTCCTCTGAAGCATGTGGAACTACACCCATTTCCACCAGCTGAGGAGATGGTCCCAAGAGAGTTGTCAGACAATCTTTAATGAACTACTATCTGCAGTGCAAAGAAAACCTCAGATCTTGAAGACTGAGCACTACTCAGCTTCTACTAGGTCAGATTTTTATGATTATCTCAAAAGTTTGCAAAACAGGAGTAGAAAATATCCAAGAAAAATCCCAATTACCTTTCACAGACCATCCCCAGGATACAGTCTCTACCATTGCTAGTCAAGCAAAAGCTATATATACAGTTTCACACACAGCTCTTAGTAAACCATGCTGCCTAGAGGAATTTAAGTAAGTTGTAGGTACCATTTTACAGATAAATATTCATGCCAGTCCTTCATTCCAGCATGGTTCAACATTGCAGTGACCTTCACATCCCCCTTCAGATTGAATCTGTTACCCTCAGTGAGTATAAAGGCTATAAAGAAGCACCTGATCATAAAATCCACTTGGAATGCTTTCTTCAATCTCCACCAATTATCCATTAAAAATTCTGCTTTTTACAGTCTTACTCTCCTAATGAAAACCTAATAACAGAATATATTTTTAAAGCTTTTTCTAGCTATCTAGAGAAAAGTCTTGACAACTTGAAATAATCATTGATTGATGTGACTAAATCAAATCATCTGAGTACTTCTATGGACAACAAGAGACATTAGCTGCTGCATTAAATGAAAGGATCTGCTCTCTGAGAAAAGATGTGGATGGCCTGATAATCACCTCCCTAGATCAGCCACCAAAGAAACAGAATTGATAAGATATTGATAATACATAAAAAATAGATTTAATTCGGAGGAGACTGAGATGTATCAGGATTCAGTCTTCAGCAGGCAGCCTTTTAATTTGCCAGGAGCTCTTGCACTGCAAGAAAAGCAGAGCAGAAGTAGCTGCAGCACCTGGGAGGCTTTGGCAGGGTGGTACCAGCCCCAGACAGAAAGCTGGGCCAGCACTGGGGGCTATTTCGGTGCAGGGGTTCAGCCTTTCTTTAAAAGAGACAAAACAGGGACTCGATTTTTCTCTGTCACTTTCACTTGCTGCTTCTCTCTGCTAATCTTTCTGCTTTTAAAGAGCAGCTCTTGGACTTCACTTGGTTCTGCAGTTATCACCTCATCACCCTTTCCTCCCAAGGGCATTCCAGCCCTGTTTGCAGCCATCGTCTGGAGTTTTTTTCCCATTTTGTTGGAAACTGCTCTGAGCCCAGCGTCTGCCCTTGCTGCCCCTGCCACTCTGCTAACAGCTGTCAATAACAACCTGCCTCCCCCAGATCTCAGACCCTTGGCCTCCTGCCTCATCATCTCAACTCATCTGAAACTGGTGAGACCTCCCCTGGAGAATTGCATCCAGTTCTGGAGCCCTCAGCACAGGAGAGACATGGAGCTGATGGAGCAGGGCCAGAGGAGGCCACAGAGATGCTCAGGGGGCTGAAACAGATCTGCTATGGGGACAGGAGCTGGGGTTGTTCAGCATGGAGAAGAAAAGGCTCTGGGGAGACCTTAGAGCACCTTCCAGTACCTGAAAGGGCTCCAGGAAGGCTGGAGAAGGGCTGTTTCCAAGGGCCTCTAGTGAAAGGGCATGGGGTAATGGGTTTAAATTGGAGAAGAGGCGATTTAGACTGGATATCAGGAAGTTCTTGACCTGGGTGGTGGATCAGTGGCACAGGCTCCCCAGGGAGGTGGTTGAGGCCCCATCCCTGGAGCTATTGCAGGTGAGGTTGGCCAAGGCTCTGAGCAGCCTGGTCTAGTTGAGGGTGTCCCTGCTCCCTGCAGGGGGCTGCACTAGATGCCCTTTGGAGCTCCCTTCCAGCCCTAAACATTCTATGAAACTCTTACACAGCTGACCACGATCCTGTCCTCACCATGTTGGTCTCTTTTACACTCCCTCTCTTTCATTATGCAGAGAGAAAACCTCCAAGCCAGCTGCCTTCCCTGCTGCCTGTCACAGGTGGAGTGCTGCAGAGCACGCTCTCTGGCTGGCTGCAAGTCATCTCCCCTTCTTCAAACCTCATCTGTGGAGCTTCTCCTCAAAGTTTGCTCTCCAGTAGCTTCAAACAGGCAACAGAAGTGCTCGTAGCCAACTAAATATATGAGGAGTGACAAGACAAATCACACAACTCTTGGCTTCAACCTTTTCCCTGGGCCTCTCACACAATTAGCTGCTTCCACTTAATGCATTATGGTTATCTACTCATATTTTAAGGTTATCTACTCATAATTTAATCTGTGTCATGGAAACTCTTGTCATGGTTTGTACAAGAGATCCCAGTGTGAAACGACATCATTTTGTAGCAGCACAGACCTTTGTGCCTCACCCTTTGCAACTGTCAGCCAAAAAAAGCAACTTTCATGTAAAGCATCTCCATCACTACAGGGATAATGTCACTTTCCCATTTCATGGCATATGTAGTTCCTACAGAGCAGAAAACTTGAGAATTCTTTATGGCTACCAGTATCAGAAAAGAAAAAAAAAAAACAACTGAGGAGTTTAATCTTAAAAAGATTAGCACCACGCAGAGGAGAGGACAAAATCTGCTTTAATTCCAGGCTGAATGCCTAAGACCAAAGCTGAAACTCATCTCCTGCACATCCCAGGGAGCACTGGCATTTTATAACTGAGCATGTTATAAATTTCCCAGGGCCAAAGCTTTGCCAAGGGGCAACTGTGTGGTCCTACTGAGGTGCAGTGAAGCCCCTTGCTCATGCCAGGGTGCACCACAGCCTGCAAACCAGGCCAGGCCAGGCCTGTAGTCTCCCTGTCAGCCTTCCCCGCATTATTTATCTCATCCCATCCCATCCACCAGAGAAAGTGCTCCCTCTGCAAGGACATAGGATAGCAGAGCTCAGCTACTCCCTTGACATATGAACTGGAGCCAGCCAAAGGAACAGCCTTCTGGAAGAAGGGAATGGCCACAGGCTGATTTCCACATGGCTTGCTGTCACTGACTTGTGCAGGAGAGCTGAAGGCCCCCTGAAGAAGAGAGGTTACAGTCTTCATACTGCAGGGCAAAGCAGGAGACCTGGGGCATATCCCTACCCTGAGCATATTCCCCTCACAAGGAGAGGGGTCTGCCCAAGGCAATGCTGTCAGCTTCATGGATGCCTGTCCTCATTCCATGCTTTGGAGGAC
Organism: Ceyx cyanopectus; assembly: GCA_013401355.1. NCBI lineage: Eukaryota > Metazoa > Chordata > Aves > Coraciiformes > Alcedinidae > Ceyx > Ceyx cyanopectus. Next base: position 65,156 of record VYZU01012104.1, read on the forward strand.
AACCTCAGGATTTGATCCGGGGATGCTATTATGATTTGGAGATGTTGTTATAGTCTTGTGGTTATGGGGTCTTTTCTGGAGATTAGAAAAAAAGAAATAATTAAATTCAAAAAGGATTACAGAATCCATGCAGAGCCAAATACCTTCCTTAGCCAGGGGCATGCAAAGAGCTTGCCTGTCCAAGGCACTATTACAGCTAACAGAAATGGATATATTTTTGGTCTAGGAGCTTTAAAAGGAAAGTTGACATCTGAGAGACAAAAGATATTAATTCTGAGACTAGTTTTTGGCAGGACTGGGAAGACTACTGAGATTGCCTGAAAAGTCTCTGGAAGTTCAGCGTTGTCCTAGCAACCACGAGAATGACATTAAAGGCAGCAGATACAGACCCTGGCCAGACCACAATCCCCACATGTACCAATCCCCAGGTCCACTGGGCTCTTTTAAAACAGCTAACATTATTTTCCAGCTTTTTAAATTATCCCAGCTTTTCTGAGCTGACATAAATCTAGACAGTGAGCTAAGCCTGGAGACAGGAGAAACATATCCAGCTCTCCAATTCCCTGCTGAACGCTGTGATGGGACTTGAACTGGCAAGAGGTTTGAAGTAAAGCTGCTCCAGACTTTTTGTGAAGCCAGCATACCAGAAGAACTCCAATCCCTAAAGCATTTTTTATTACAGAACAAAATAATGAACCAAATGTTAAACTCAGCAAATTGGAGAAAACTCAGAACGTTTGGATGAGACAAGTAAAAGGATTTAAGGCAAAGCTCCTTAGTGCCCTTGCAGGATGGGGTAGATCCTCCAGCACCTCAGAGGTTTCCTGAGCCATGCTAGTTATGTCATCCACACTGATGTTCAGAGCTCCTTTTCTTCAGGAGACAGCTTGGGAGGAAAGAGGACAAACCCTTGCTGGTTGCTGCTGTTACAGATCCCCTGGCAACTGGGTGATTTCACACACGTCTTGTTGATGGCACAAAATACAGTCACTGATACTCCTGCAGCCCCTGGTCACTGTCACCTTTGCTCCTGGCACCCTGTTTTCCCATCACAGCTTCCCCAGCAGGCAGGGATGTGTTGCTGGTGGCTCCTACCTGGCTCTGATGTCCCCTTTCTGGCCTGTGGCTCATGCCACCTGCAGCAGCAACTGGGGAAGAATGCAGGTGTCTCACAATGAAGCTTCAAATCCCCAATCCATTGCATGCTTAACAACAGAAAAAGCAGTAAAGAAGGCTATAAAGATCAATCCTCATCCCTCCAATGAAGTGATTTTTGAGATCTTTCCTTTCTTCCCCCAGGAAAACAGTAAGGAAGGAGAGGAGCATCTACTATAGCAGAGCTGGTGATGTTCTCACCCTGAAATCAAGAGAACATCAGATCCAGCTTCTGAAAATATTTGTATTAGTCATAGTCTGATGAAGCCAGAGGAGGTAGAAAAGGAGAAAAAAAAATCAGAACTAGCTTTAATCTCAGCAGGGAAAACTGGTAGTAGAACATAAATTCACCAGGGTGCAGGCTTTATGCTAATGACTACTTAGTAAATTGATAGAAAGTGGAACAGCACAGAGAAGAAACATGGAAAAAGAGGATTTTCCAGAGTAGCAGTGAGAAAGGAGACTTTGGGCTACATCCAGCTGAGCAGACAGGTTTACAATCCCAGAATGGGTTATCCATGATCCAGCAGCTGAGATGAGAGGGACACTGTGGGTGCTCAGACAGCATGTGAGTGGGCAATGTGGAAACACAAAGGAAAGGGTCAGTTTGGGATACCAGAGGTGTTGTGCAGCCCACAGCACATACCTAATGCAAAACATCAGATGCCTACCAGGTACTGTTGGCAAGATGAGTTAGAACAGCTCCTGGATGGGATTTTAAAGACAAAAATTGGGGCCTTTGGGTGTGAAGCAGCCCCTGGGGGTTATACCCTAGCTGTGAGCATGCAGAAAGGGACCATCTTTGGGTATCTCTTGGGTATCAGGAAGAAGTTCCTGACCTTGAGGGTTGTGGATCAGTGGAACAGGCTCCCCAGGGAGGTGGTTGAGGCCCCATCCCTTGAGATATTCCAGGTGAGGTTAGCCCAGCTCTGTTCCTTTGTCAGACAATGCTGACTGAAGCAGGGAAATACCACCCATTATCCTCTGGCCTCCAGGTGCCCATGTGCTGCCTTCAGCAGCCCTGGCTCAGCTCCTTAGTGTTTTTTTTTTTCAAATAGACAGTGCAAAACCCAGAATTGAATTAAATCCACTGTAATGAGTAAAAACACTTCAAGAATTTGGTCTGGTGACATTAATGAATGGCTGAAGAGTATGTGTCTCAGAAGACATCTCAGGATTACCTGAAGGAGGATTAGTTCATTCCACAGCTCACACACATCAATCATTTAGCTCCTCGTGGAACCCTTAGCAAAGTCATTTTCATGACCCTTGATTTCTGCTTTCTGTATGAATTTATTATCACAACAGAATAATTAATTCCAGAGCAAAAATCCCTTAAAACAGGGCTTCACCTATCTGCCTCTTTTCTGTATTTTCAAAGATGTTTGAAAGCTATGTATTGTTTTTCAATATAAATGGTTGAGGAAAAATATACAGCAATTATTCACCATGTCATCTGGACTCAGTTTGGTACATTGAGCCTTCACAGGGCAGCTCAGAGCTGTCTGAGGCCACCATCCTTCCTAATGTTTGAAGGGGAATGAGACCATGTAGCTCCACAGGGGAATCTCAGCATTGACAAAGGAATCCAATGCCTTTCAGAGAAAGAAAACTTGTATACATCATCCCAGCAAAGGGACAGATTAATTTCCTCCTTACCTCTTACTGATTCCACATCAACATGAGCTGGTTCTGAATGTAATTCAATGGGTTTATTCCTGAACTTTGGAGAAACAGGGACCAGAGTCAAACCTTTCAGCTCTGAGTTACAGGAATGATTTCTTCCTTAAAGAGGGTTGGTTCTACATCTACCTTATGCACTGCAGTTTCATCTGCAGAATAGATCATTCATGAATGCCTATGTGTGCTGTGGGCTAAACATCACCCAAATAGACACTGCTTACCCCAGGATGAAGAGCAGAGGCTGAAGATCAGATCTTGTTTCTGTCTTTTCCTTGGGAATGTTGATATGATACCAATAAGACTATCAATTCCAATGCTGGTAATTTCTGCACTGCTTGCACACTGCCATGACTGTCACATCAAAGCTGTAACTCTGCCCAAATGAACTGCAGTGATTCATTCATTCACTTCTGCCATCTGAGGGACTGGGAATCACATCTGTGCAGGATGTTTACTATACCAAGAAAGATTTCAGGACTTTGGGACCAATTACCACATCCTAAAAGTGATATTTAAGACAGAGGCAAGGCAGTAATTTCCCACAGGCTCAGGTGAGCCCCTTCTTCTTGCACCTGCACAGGGCAGCGAGCAGGCACCACAAGCAAAGGGAACAGAAGAAGCAGATACAAAGGGACCAGAGCTAGTGGAGCTTTGACCTGGGGAGTCTCCTTCTCTGGAGACACTCAAGACCCACCTGGATCTGTTCCTGGGTGACTTGCTCTAGGTGACCCTCCTCTGGCAAGGGAGTTGGACTGGATGATCTTCTAGGTCCCTTACAACACCTAACATTCTGTGATTCTGAGACTTAAAAAGCTTGAGGGTGGGACCAGGTAATAAACCAGGTAATAAAGTGACCCAGGAAAGAGAGGTGGTGGCAAGCTTGTTCCTCCCCACAGGAGCAGCAGGGAGCAGGAATTGAATAGTGACTTTCATTGGCTATTTGATCTCTGCTGTGTTCCTGAGGCAGTGAGACCATGCCCTGCCCCTCACCTTCGTGTGGATTGCAAAGTCAGTGCTAAAGGAGATCACCAGCTGTAGGTCTTTCAGAGAGCTTGAATTCAATCCCCCCAGTGAGAGCATTCAGTTATGTATTTAGAAAGGAAAAAAAAAAAGGTTTCTACACGGTATAAATCCTTGCTTGATAATCCCAAAGCTAATGGGAAAGGCATTCAGTAGTAAACTACAGTCCTTGGACAAAGACATCTGTAACCAGACCGGAGCTCTGTGATTAAACTCAAATTCACAGATTGGTTACATGCAGCTAATTTTATTCATTGAGAATACATGACCCCCCCCCCCCCCCCCCCAAGCGGATGTTTCACTTAAATAAGAATATTGATGACAAATGTTCAAAATGGAAGACAGATGCCTGCGACTTTTGGCATGAAATTTGGAACTGCCAAGAGGTTTGGGAATACTACTCTGGGGTCATTAGGAATTTGGATATTCAAAATGTTCCCCAGCTGCTGATCTCTTCAGAGGCTGCTACGCTTGGTCCTGGAAAAATATTAAGTCAGTGCAGTAAATGATGCCTTATACACTGCTGGGCTGGTAGAGTACATCAGCAATTGGAGAAACTTTCTCCCTTTTCTAGGAAAAATACACTAAAGAGAAGGCTGCTGATCTGAGTCTGGGCTTAAAAAACCCTAGTGATTTAAAAAAAAATTAAAAAAAAATAAAAATAAAAAAAAAATAAATAAAAAATCCCCAAACAATAAAATCCCAGGTTCTTGAACAAACTGATGTTAGAGCAGCTCCAGACTGATCATTCTCACTGCTTCTGAGTTTAGTTGCATGCTGTGGAGTTGTCAAGGTCACCACTGTGCCTGCCCCTCACTGCTCAGCTGCTATGTACAGAAGCTCTTTCTCAGGTAAATAAACAGAATTGCAATAGAAAAGAGGATGAAACTGAAGTGTTTACCCCAAAACTGGCATGAGGTAGAAATCCCCAGAGTGTGGTCTGATGCCTGGGAAGTTAAGGGAAATCATCTCATGTTATTTTAATTAGCTTTACACTACATTCATTATTACAATGCTATGAACAAAGATACTTTACATCAGCCCCAAACTGGGAATACACTCTTTCCTGACTCTGCTCCTAGCCACCAGTTCTTCCAGTGTTTCATCCCTCAGCTCCTTCACCCCAGGAGTTGATGGGACCTCTAGATTTTGCTTAGCCATGCCAAGCTGCCATAGGTGGAGCCTTCAATCACAACCCAACATGTACCAGTGCTTTGCCTAACTGACCTGGGAAAAATCTTGCTTCAATTTAAGGAGTTGTGATCCAGCTGCAACAGGAGAAGGAATTCTAGAAGAACATTGAGGTGTTTGAGGTCTCATTTTCCTGCCAACAGCAAGAACAATTTATCCACTCACAACTGTTTCATAGCTGGACTGATAACTGGGAACAAAAAAAAGGTGTGTGTCATTAACACTGTTTTTCCTAAGGTTGGGATTACAGAAAATATTTCTTTGAATTCAATTTTGGAAACAAACAAATAAAAAAAAACCCCACCAAGCCAAACAAACAAAAAATGGCCAAAGACCTCTTCTCTAAACTACTAGGAAGTTTAGCTTTCCACAGTGACCACTGGCAGCTTCCTCAGTTATTAATTTTCATAGTACACACTTTCTGGCAATAAAAAGGAGATAACTAACATAATTAAGTCTGCAAAACAGCCTCTAAACTGCAGTGTGTGTCCTAACAGAACAAGCACAGGATTGTTCTTTACAGTGCTCTCCAGGAATAACAAAAACAATTCCCAAAAATGCATTATTAATGGACATTCCCAGAATTAATGATAAAACAAACCAGATGTTCTCTTAACATTTGCCTCATAAATGCAAAGTCAATATGCCAAAGGAAAAACCCATCTTTGGAAAGCTATAGAGTATTTATGAAGACACCTTGACTGTGTTTCCCTTTCCTATAACAGACAGAAGTCCTTATCTTTAGTCTAAGACAACCTAGTTATGATTTTATATGCATTGATAAAAAAAAAAAGGTTTGTCCAATAGGAAATCTAGGTGAAAAGTATTATTTTTATAGCACTTATTATAAAGCTGCCCATTTCCAATTAGACACATTTTCTTGCAAACCAGAAAAATACAATATTGTACATATACACTCCAGTCACTGTCACCACTCCCTTCCAGAAATCTTCTCAAAATACAGCTTAAGAGCAAAATCCCTTTACAAAGTAATTTTTAGTTCTATTAATAAGCAATAATTTGATAGTTACTTTTGACAGAACACAATTGCTCACATGGAGTAGATTTAATTCCCATGAGTAAAGGTTGCAAAAGTCCACTAAAGCTGGTAGAAAGCAAATACTACTGATAAAAAGTACAAAGCAAATGACACATATGCTAATACCTTCATGTAATCTCATGGAACATGGTGGGCCATCTGCTGTAAATCATTACAGCTCTGATCAAGTCACTTGGCCTGGAGCAATCTGCATCAACTGAAGCCTTGGTGCACAATATTTCTTCAGAGAACTTGAAGAAAACCATGAAGAAACATTTCTTTTGAAAATGTACAAGTACATTAGGGGTAAAGAGTGAAGAGTAATCAACCACACAGGCTGACAGCAGAAACTGAGTTTGTTTTGGTAGTAAATAACATTAGAAGCTCACACAGATTTATTTATTTTTTTCAAGCAAACATTAGGTTCCTATTTTATATAAACACTTCAAGCTAACTGCTGCTATTTTTAATTACTGAACAGTGAGTGGCTTTCAGCTTCATTCCTAACACTTTCACCTGCCAGATGGCATTCAAAAGGCAGTGGCAGCATTTCTGCTGAGGGATGCTGTAACAGGCTCTGCTGCAATACCCTGCACAGGGACACAGAGCCAAAGCCACTGAGGAGAAGGCAGAGGTTATTTTTCACTTGGTGATCTTCCTCTGGTGGTAATTAATTACAGAGATTAGAATGATGGTGCTGAGCAAAACCCAACAACCTATGTCTCATTCAGTGCTCATGAGAAATACACAGAGGGCCTTTAATCATGCAAGTGGAACAAGGATGGGGTCAGTCCCTCTGTGGCCAACAGGAGCTCAAGAGACTGAGGTGAGAAGCACAGAAAGCAGAGCAATTAACAGCAGGACCCACCTTGGCTTCTTTACTTAGAATCACTCAAGAAAAACAAGTAGCAGAGGGGAATGTACTTCCTAATATGTAGGTAGAGCCTCATAAAATAAAAGCAACTTGATTAAAAGAAAGAATAAAGTATTGTCACTGATTATTCTTCAGCCATAAAAAAAAAGGTTGAAAGGACTGGTGTCCTTATCCAAGCTCTAGCTCAAAGCAACAGGGAACATCCCTCAGTTAGTGAGGATATTCAAAGCAGATTAATAAAACAATACTAGGTGGGTGCATTTCAGTTCTACCCAAGGCCACAGTGAATGAAGTTGGTAGTGGTTTGCAAATAAGTTCATTTGACTGTTGTTAATTGCCTGTTTTCCAGAGATTTCACATTTGCCTTAGCAAAAATTAGCAGTTTTGTTAGGGAACTCATGCAACATATGTTCAAACAGTATTTGGGGAAGGCTGTTCACAGAAAACAAATGAGTTTTGACCAGCATAACCATCCCAATCAGCAAAAACACCTTTCTAAACCCAATGGAGGAATACAGCTGGAAATATAAAATATAAATACAGCTTTATAAATAAAAAAATACAAATACAGCTTTTTTCACTGAAGCTTAAACCAAGCATTGGGAACCAAGCTTTCAAATCTCACCACCAGTGATAACAAAATGGCATCAAATTTTAAGTGTTTAGGGGCTGCCCACAGGAGTCAAAAGGAAACTGAGCAATAGATAACTTAAGAACAGTGTGACCAGTAGGTAGAGGGAAGCTCTCCTCCCTCTCTGCCCTTTCCTAGTCAGGCCACATCTAGACTGCTGCATCCCATTCTGGGTTCCCCAGCTCAAGAGAGACAAGAAGCTACTGGATAGAGCCCAGCAGAGGACTATACAGGTGAGTAGGGGACCACCCCCCTCACAACACCCACAAGGGAAGGAAAAGAGGGAAAAAAAACCCAAACCCCACGTGCTGAAGTAAGGAGAACTTACTTAAAGGATGCAAAAGGAGAAGCAACAACAGCACCAGGTAGGAAAGACCAGACCAAAGGACTGCAAGGAGACTCACCAAGAAGCAGCAGCATCCCAACTCACCTGAGCTACACACAGGAGGCTAACCTGCCCCTGCCCTTATATAGGGGACATGATGTCATATGGCATTGAACCATTGGCTGGTTCAGCTGTCTATCCTGGTTTTGGCTCCTCCCAAATCCTGGTGGAAATTAACCCTGTCCTAGCTGGCAGGAAGACACAGCCATAATTGACACACAGAATAATCACATCAAGCAAAACTTTCCTTTCCTTGGACACCATCACTCTTTATGAGGAGGTGGCTTGGGAAAGAAGCCAGTGGTTCTTGTGTGTGCACCACCCACCCCTGAGCAGAGCAGCTGAAGTAGGAAAGGCCTTCTGGAGGTCCCCTGGCCCAAGCAGGGCTGCCCAGAGCAGCTGGCTGGCACTGCCACCCTTGGGCCACCCCAGTGAGGGTATGAACCACCACTGGCATGATGCACTGGCATGTTTTGGGTTAGAGTGGCAACCAGAGAAATTACAGCTATCACTTTGCATCTGGTTGGTTTTGTGGCAAGACTTTTATGACCAGAATTAACATTTTTTTTGCCTGTGGCCTGCTGGGTTATTTTCCCTAGGGGCTGGGAAAGCCTTGATGCCTCAGTTAACTGTTGCTGTCTCTGCAGTGTGCAAGGCAGAGGGGCCATGCTTTTCATCTGCAACCTTGCCACCTTTTTCTTACCCTTGGAGTAACCCCCTCTCCCTGGCATGGCTGAGCAGAGCCAAGGCACCTGGAGGCCTTTGTCCCTCTTCTAAAGAGAGACTACAGACATACAACTTTATATTCCTTCTACAGATGTCTCTGTTTTATCAATGCTGCATGTATTTAAATATATGTCTACAGCATAACATTTGCACTGTCCTGCATAGAAGATTTCTTCTCCTCTAAAGTGCAAGAGAGAATTCCTCAGTCTCAAGAGTACACACTTGACACAGCCATGGACTTTCCAGCTTGATAAAAAAGAATCTCCATTCCTATCCAAATGTTTCAGAGCTCTGTCAGCACACAAAGAGTCAATCTCCACAGCCCACAGCTATTAAATGGACCTAGATCTGTACCCAAAGTGGCAGTCTTAAGATCAACAAGTGATGGGGCTTTCTCTGAACCTCCCTCCAGCTCAAGGGCTGGCCCCACAGCTGGCCCCAAGGAGTGGGTAAGGGGTCGAGGGATAACTGCACTCCACAGCCCGTGGGGTGAACACATTCCCTCCCCTGGTGTGTCTGCTACCAGGCACCAGGGGTTCACCTGTGGCTCCCAGGTGAGACCAAGGTGTGGCAGGAGATGCCAGGGCAAGGGTATGTGAACAGAGGTAGGTGGGCTCTGTCTCAGACCTGTGCTTTGCCCCTCCACCTGCCTTCCCCTGGGTGCCTCTTTCTGCAGGTGTTTGCAGACAAAGCAGATTCCAAGAAACATCCACGTCATCTTATTACTGATTTCCAAGTGGAAAGAATGCAAATTAAAACCTAGGAATTATGTTTCTAATATCAAGGGATGTTCATGCAACCATTTGGCCAAGCCCAGGATCTGTTGGTCCTCAGAATTCAATCATGTGTATGCTTACAGAGCAACACCATGCTTGGAGAAGACATATCATCAGTGTAGATGGGCATTAACAAAATGATCAGCATGAAAGGAAGGTCAGAGTTAAAATTACATTACATTTGCATCTTTGGATAAACATTTTTATTTATCATTTTAAGCATCTTAAAGTGAGTGGTTTTTGATGCAGAACTCCAGAATGGAAAATAAGTATATATATATAGTATATATAAATATATATATATCCAGATGAGGAATTTTGCAGTAGCCATAATTGAGAGTGGCAGCATGCTCAGTACTAGCTAACTAACTTCTGGTAGAGAAGTCTGCTTCTGGAACATGGGGAACCTCATGGTGATCCACCTCCTACACACTTTTAAAACAACTATAGAAAGGTTTTAACTTTGCCAATTCTTGAAGTGAAATCAGCACAGTCTGCACTAATACAAATCACTTTTGTCAGTGCTTTGGAATGGCAAACTGCAGTGTCTGCAAGGAAAGCATTTGAATAGGTGAACATTTTTGCATTTTAATAAACCACCAAGGAAAAAAAAAAAAGTGATCTTCAGAAGTACCAAAGATTAGCCCAAATATTCTCTTCTAGGATCAAAGAGAGGCACTTTGGAAGACTTAATTAAAATGGCTTTGTTTGTGTGATTCAAATTCATGCAGAGGAGACTCAGTTCTTGTTAAGATTAGTTGATGTTAACTGCTTCTGCAATCCCAGGGTGAGCTGGAATGAACTAGTGTGGGGTTTGGTCCTGAAACGGGAAGAGGAACCCTAATCCATTCTGCAGCTGATAAATGTGCTGAGGCAAGCAGTGAATATAACTCTGAGATCTGAACACAGAGTTTGGTAGGTGCTTTTGCAGTCTGTGAAGGCTGGATGTGGTGTGACACTGTTTAGTTTGTAGGGTGCTCCCCACCCCTGGCAGCACTTCCCCAGGCAATGCCTGGGCACACTGTGGGAGTAAGGCATGCCAAGGACTTCTCCCAGTAGGCAGGTCTCTAGGGGATGAAAAGAGTTGAGATCCATGGGCACAACCTGGGCTACAGCACCTGCCCTCAGGCTATTTGATTTACAGGTGGCAGCCAAGTGCTTTGTGGGGCTGGGAGAGTGCAAGACACTGGCAGTGAGAGAAGGAGCATTACAGCCCCAGAGGCCTCCTGCCTTCAGCCCCCAAGCCTCTGAGTCCAGCCTAAAGAAAGCACTCATAGAATGGTTAGGGCTGGAAGGGGCCTCCAAAGGGCATCTAGTGCAGCCCCCCTGCAGGGAGCAGGGACACCCTCAACTAGCCCAGGCTGCTCAGAGCCTTGGCCAACCTCCCCTGGAATAGCTCCAGGGATGGGGCCTCAACCACCTCCCTGGGGAGCCTGTGCCACTGATCCACCACCCTCAAGGGAAACAACTTCTTCCTGACATCCAGTCTAAATCTACTCTGCTCTAATTTAAACCCATTACCCCTCATCCTTTCACTAGAGACCCTTGGAAACAGCCCCTCTGCAGCCTCCCTGTAGCCCCTTCACTCATCCTACCACTTAGAAGGAAGCAAACAAAATATAATCAACTTTTTAATGTACTTCAACTGGGTTTTGTTAATTGTGTGGTTCTGGCACAAGACACGTTTTTACAAAGGAACATTATGTTAAAAAATAGAAATCACCCTGTCCTAATTAATCATCTTAGATTTATTAAAGCTGCTTTGTGAATAAATTGCATTTTAGGCACGATAGAATGTCGGACTTCAGGGGGAAAAAGTCTAAATGAACCAAATACCTTGAAAAACTCCGTGATGACTTTTATGACTCTTTGGGAATGAAAACAACGAAACCCTTTTTCCCCCTTCTGTTACAAGCCAAAGTTCAAAAATAGGAGCAAGGTCACTTCTAAACAGCCACATTCCACCCAGTCACCGTTCTGAGGTGAAACGAAAGGTGGAAGTCACCACAGATTTATGCAGTAGCCACCAATGAAATTCTCTTCCCTATAAATCAGTGCAATGGCATCTATTCTGATGGATGGGGATAGGGGTCAGGCAGGCCTGCCCACTCCTCAACAGTCAAAGTGACAGAGTGTAGAGGTTTTCCACCAATCTGACGTGGTTTCTTAATTAGAAACATCAAGGAAGCGGATACACAAATCCCACTGGTATTCGGTGGGAATGAGAGGAGAATGCCAAATGATAAACCAATATTTACAGGGGATTGCTTCCAAGAAGTCATCACCTTGGTTTTTTTTCCATTTAATTACCTTGATCACGTCCTGTAGAAATACTTTAAAGAATAAAAACGTGCTCTTCTTTTGCCACAATAGCACATTCCTGTTTCAAATCAGCTAATTAGTCTTGCTAATAAATAGGTTGGACATCTACTGTGAAGTCCCCAAGCTTAGTCTGCTTACAGCATAATCACCTCAGCTGACATCTCTCTGGAAATTCCTAACCTTTGTGGGGCACAGGGAAAGACAAGCTCATCTATTATTCCAACATTTACAAATCTCTAAGGCAGCTGGATCCCTTTTTAGAATCAAGTCATACATATTTGATGATTGGTGGTTCATTCTTATTGAATGAAGAAATTAATTGTGTGTTTGTAAAAGAAGGAAGCAAACTGCAGGAAAAGGGCTACAAAAATCACCTTGACTTTATTTTAGGTAGCTATTTCTGAGATCAATTTTTAGGGAGAGACTAGTTTTAAATTATTATTATTATTATTATTATTTTGTGTTTTGTTGTTGTTTTTTTTTTCCTGGCAGAATTCAGAATTAAACAGAGGCAAATACGTACCATTTCTACTCAGTCATATCCATGAATCAGATTCTGTTTTAATTTTAACTTAAAAAAAAAAAGATTGGGAAATTGCTGGAATGGACATCCACTCTGAAATCAGCAACATAGTCAGGAGCTACTACTCCAACCCAATCAAAATGTAACAGTACATATGAAAGCAAACACTGTGAGGCAGCAGAAGATAGGGGATATTTCCTGCAGAAAGAGTTGGGCATTTTTCCAAGTACTATTATGAAAAAGAAATACTCTGTACTACAATTCCACTGTAGAGTTTTCCTAGCCCAGACCTGTCTAATTAAAAAAAAATATATTTTGTTCCTACTCCAGAAGAATTGAAACCCAAATTCCCAAAAACCATTGAGCTTCAGACATTCTATTAAAATTCATAGGTCTCTCAAGCTTGAATGTATTTGCAAAACTTGACTTTTAAATCAAATTTAAAGCCAAAGGCAATGACTGGCTAGAGCTGGGCACGACAGTAAACATGAATATGAGCCCTGGGTAGTTGGTGACACGTGTTTGTCTGGTTTTCCAGAGGCAGCAGGTAAAATGATGATCTTCATGGAGCAAGGGTTTAAGAACTGAGAGCAAGGAGCTTGTTTTTGAGATGATAAAGAGGGAGCCAGGGAAGGATTCCAAAGAGAAGTGTCATAGTCCAAGCAACGAGGCAGAGGGATGACCCGTGGAGCAAGATGCTCCGTGGAAGAGAGGGGCAGGAGTGCATTTATCAACAGCAGAGAAAGGCTGTGGAGGAATCAAGATGGGAGCTGATGAAAGCTGCAGGGCAAGCTGTGGCTGTGCAGTCAGAGAGGAAGGGCCATCTCTCAGAGATGCAGACTTCAACATGTTTCTTCCCTCCCTGCAACCTCGCTCCTCTTTGCAGATATGAAACCTCTGAAAGCCTTTGAAGGTGATTGTTCAGTTGGGTGGAGTGACAGCCACGTCAGGAATGATGGTGGAGGGGAGGGTCAGAGGCTGGGAGGCTGCTATGACACCTCCTCCTATAAAAGGGACAAGATAACTCAGCTAAAAAGAAATTTTCAGTGCACAGAACCGGGTTACAACCAGCCAGCACTTTTTTTTTGTCCCCTCTTCACCAGATGCTCACTTACCTGCTGCTACTTTATTACTTGAAGTGTGCAAAGCTTTGTGCACAAGCACCCTTCCCACCTCCCCTCTGAGGAGTACTGGAAGCTCTGAAGACTTAATTCAGTTTACTAGTGCTCCTTTACCAGAGCACACCTGAAAGCATCTCCTGGAGGGAGTGGAAGGGCCAGCAAACCCACAGCTCCTGCCCTACTGGGAAAATTAGGCTCAGATTGTTTCATGAAGCTGCATGCTCACTGCAGAAGTCACACCTTAAAGCTCTTCCTCCTTATTATTTGCACCACAGCCCAGCCTCTGCATCCCAAGCCCTGGTGGATGAGGTGCTATGTGGAAAACCAGAACAAAAAGATGTTCCCATGCTCCACTGAGCTTATTCTAATCTAGCTGCTTAGCAATAGTGCAATGTTTTGTTGAATATTAAGATTGAATCAACAGACGAGGCATGTGGCGTGCACTCAAATATTTCTTAATGAAAATTTCTGCCCCAAATGACCCTTGAAAGGCAGAGGCTGTCACTCTGAGAAACACACAGGGGCAGGTGTCACCTTTTACAGTGCAGCATCTCACAGTTTCAAAGTGCTGGCACCAAGAGAGACTCTGGAACAATTTCTGGCATAAATGTTAAGGAAAACACTGGAAGAAACTGAAAAGTTGACACCTTTCTGAGAATTTAAACGAATCTGTGGTGCTTCAGGGTGTTGTCCTGTGGAAGAAATGTTCTGTCTTCTGGGGCACTGTACAGTGTATATAGCAGAGGATACCATTTTGAGGAAGAAAAGAAGCCTCATGACACAAATCCTGCTCACCACACTTAAGCAAACATTCCTCATATTGCAGCCAATAGGGCAACTTATGAAAAGTAGAGAGAGAAGAGAATTTGGTCCATTATGTGGCTATCAGATTTAAATTACACCAATAACTGAGATGCATGGGGTATCAGTGACAGGAATACTGGACCCAAAGTGTATGATTACTCAATTACTCCAATGTCTGTTGGATGCTTGAAGGCTAAAACAATTTTGGGTTCCTTCCAGTCAGTGCATATCACTGTCAGCTCTTCAGACAGTTTACCTTTCCCAAGAAGCTTGTGCTTACCTTATCACCTTCCCAGATCTGCTGCCTGCATTCTCCAATTACTGCACTTAACGACAAGCCACGTTACATATACTTTACACTTCATCTTTATCTGTTCCATTTTGGTGATGTGATATTAGGAAAACATCTTAAACTCACAGCACTGGGCTTTAAGTCACTGACATCTTAGATTTATTTCTCCCCAAGCTTTCAGTTTTAGCAGGAGCTCAAATGGAACACTGAGAAAGTGGAGCAGGGAGCTGTAGCCACAAATGTGGAGGCAGTTTGGCAAGTGAAAGTATTCTTCAAATGCAAGGCAAAAAAAAAGGCAAAAAAACTGCAATACTGCTGAAAAGAAAGCTGAAACAGAAGATAATTTAAATCAAAAAGGAGAAATGTGTGAAACGAGGGGTCTAATGAATCTATGTTGAAAGGAATTCTAGAAAAGAAACTCTAATAGCTGGAAATACTTCTTATTACTGCTTTTCTGATTTAAAAAAATCTTAAAGGAAAACAGCTATTCACAGGGTGAGCCAGAAATATCTATTTCCTCCATTAAACAGTTTTATCTGATTTAGGTTTACCCTGCAGCACTGCTGTTTGAAATGTAATGCATCATTTGGGGAATAACAGCCAACCCCTAGATAGCTCATAAAAGGAGCATGGCTGATACTTGACATTCAGAATCAAACTTGTTTGTTTGTTCTCATTTGTCACATCAACTTGCTTCTGTGTGCTGATAAAATGAATTCTTAACCAAGTGATTTCTGTTTCTATCAACTGCACATCACTCGTCTCTTCTTACAAATGCTCACTAATATTCTCCTTCTTTTGCTGTTTCTTTGAACACTTTTCTACTTCAAAACTAAAGGAACGATTTTGTAATGCAAATTAAAACAATCTTCAAAGATAAATGAGACCAATTTATCACAGCAAATATATGCAGAAAACTCATATACCAATAAAGAGCAAGAAAAAACCAGCAGTGATTCACAAAATAACCAAACTATTAAACTGCTTTTGTAATCTTTTTTTTTTTTTTTTTAGTAAAATACAGTTGTAATATTCAGTGATAATAATGGAGACTTTGAAAATGCTGTGTAAAGACAGTGTGTCTCTCCACATAATTTCAGAGTATTCCTAATTTTTATTCTTTCAGGGTAAGGGCTCAGGTCCACAAAGCTATTCAAGGAGGACTAGAAACAGCAATACCTCTTCAGAGCCAGGCTACAATAAGAAAAGGGTGCCTGAAAGAGGCTTTACAGGCACTGAATTTATGGATTTAAAAGCATCTTTGGGTTACTGGCATCTTAGCAAAGCACCTAAGCATTCATTTCTACTATAAGCAAACAACTGCTGCTGACTGAAACAAATCTGCATTCTTGAGAGGGTACCATTGTACTACTGGTTGCTTAGCAGCTGTGCAAATCTGATTTTTTTTGACCCTATGTAACATGAAAGGCATGAAATTTGAACACATCAAGTCCAAGTCACACATCCTCCACCCATCTGCACGTAAAACTCCATCATAGAAATTCATGGAGTGCCTTGCCCAATAAGGCCATATAAACACACTCCATTATTCACCAGTGCAGAAAAAAACCCACCTCTCTAGATAGTGATATTAATCATCAGCAGCAACTTTGCAAACTTCAGAGCTAGTAACCCCAAACCTGTCTCAAATGAGAATAAAAAAATGGCTGTGGTGGTCGTTACGGTGAAATTCTGATTGAACTATTTATCTGGTAGTGTTTCAGGTAATTAAACTGAGCTGGGAGTAATATGAAAGGGTATAGTTATAGTCAGTTTTTTATCTTCTAGCACTGCAGGACTGTTGGGACTTGAAAATTATATGCAGGCAAGTTTGGAATGGGTCCAAGGTAGACCACACCAGACTAAGGAACATCTGGTGTATAGGGCTTAGGCTTTTAAAGTGTGTCTGGACAGCTGTAAAATAGAAATGACATCTCTGCCTAACAGCTACACCTACAGTTGGCAGCAAGTTCATTGTGTGTTACTTGGAAAGGCACCATTCTCCTCACAAAGCTGGGCACAACCAGCCTCTAATATGTGCACAGACATTCCATTGACAATGTAAAGGATTTGGTTGACATCGAGGGAATTCAAAGTACTTGGAAAAAATCTTCATCTTCGACCAGCATTTCTCCTGCCTCTCATGTTTAACAAGTTGAAAAAAGAACCCAAATAACCCAGTTCTAAGACCTTGGTCCAGCCACAGGTTGCTCCCAACACAGATAATATATGTGATTTCCTACACTGTGACCGTGGTGTGCTTTATTTATTATATTATTCTATTATTTCTTTATTCTTTATTATATTATATTTATTATATTAATATAATAAATAATAAAATGTAATAGAATATTTGCTGAATTTCAGGCTATAGGGTTTGTTTAGGAGACTCTCCCAGTCCCTGGGTGCTGCATGGCAGAGCAGGCTGTCAGTGGTGGAGGAAAGGCAGCAAAAGCTGCCTGCTCTTCCAGCACCAAAATGTATTAATATTTGTATTTTTTTAAAAAAACAGTGGCAAACCATCTGTTAAGTGACTGCAAACAAGGAAACAAAGGCCAGCACCCACCTGGGTGTTTATCCCTGCCAACCTACCCTCCCAGCAAGGCCAAATGCTGGGCAGGCCAGTGACACCCTGTGAGGGCAGCTCACACAGCAGCAACCATCCCTGCCACCTCCTTTATGAAGGTTTGTGACCTGTTGCTTTCACAAATATACTGTAAAACTCTGACAGAGACCCCAGGATAAAGCACCTGCAAAATACACTTACTCCAGAAATGTATATTTTTTTCATTTAACAGCATCTGAAACCATTAAGTCAGCAAATAACAGTGCTCCTGAAAGTGGAAAAAAAATAAGCCAAAGCATTTTCCTTCCAAAGTCTGAAACATAATTCCTAGACTGCAAACATTGCCAATTTTTTTATTCTGGAATTACATTTTTGCTCATTTTAAATGTAAATCTCTTGCAAACTGTGACTGAGATTTTACAGCATAGCAGCTGTAAAATATTTAAAACTCTGGTCACTAATAAGACAGATTCCTTACAACAGTCAAAAAGGAATGCTTAACAGCATGGTTTGTATTTCAAAAGGGCTTTAAAAGGGTTAAGGAACTCTTTACAATATGAATTCAAAGATAAAGCAGGGAGAAGTTAAAACACAAGAGATAGAATTAGTATGATTTTACCTTCAGAGCAGATTGCCTATGGAAACACACCACTGCCCAGCAAAACTTTTCAGGTGACCAAAGAAAAGAATTTAAAAACAAAATGCTTCCAAAGGTAGAAAAATCCTCCCTTCTTTGAACAGAAGGGCATCACGTAGAAGAAGGTTATGCTTTCAAAGACTAACAGCTTATTATTTCACTACTTTTTCACAAAAAATACTATTATTTGTAAAGCATTCACAGCTTTTCTTCTCCATCTGAAAATATTCTTCCTGATTTGAAATATAGGGAGTGTGAAGAGGTCCAGCTACTATCTGAAATTCACTTGGTCTAGGTGCCCCTGCTCTGGCAGGGGGGTTGGACTGGATGATCTTCTAGGTCCCTTCCAACCCCTATGATTCTATGATGCTCCCTGCCAAGGACTGTAACTTTCACCTGTAGAAAGTCACCCTCCCATGTAGGAACTCAAGTTCCAGCTGAGCCACATCTCCTGCTCCATCCTGTACCTCCAGCCACGCCGTGTGCTCAGCCAAAACCTGTTTCCAGTCCCCATAAACTGAGCTGAAATCCACACTGGAGTTTACCCAGTGTAATTACAGTGGATTAGGTTTAATTTCCCATTTCCAGCTTGCTGTGTGGAGCACTCAGCACCACCACTACGGCCTCCACTCCTCAACCCAAGCACTTGGCTGCTGATTCTTTTCCCAGGGTGGTTCTCCATGTGCCCAGCTGGGGTTGGTGATTTCCTCAGCTGACCTGGCTACTGGGTGACCAGTTGCACCAGATCACCAGGGTAATTCCTCTCCCATCTTCATCTCTCTTTCTACCAGTGGTTAATAATTGCACCTAAACAGAAGGCTTGCCAGGGTAGTTGCAAAAAGCTTTTACCCTCTGCAAATGGGAATAGGAGGTTTTCAAACCAGCTGCAGGTCACACAGTGAGAACACAGCAACATTTCTGACTTCTCAAGCAAGTCCCTCCTTAAACCTGAAGCTAATTCCTGCAAAAGCAATATTCCCAATAGAAAAGGATAGGGGAAGGAAAAGAATACAACACCAGAAGTTTTTAGTTGCAGTCTTAACTGTACAAACATCACAAGCGGGTGATGAGGTTTATCCAAATTTCAGCCTAAAAAGCATTAATTAGACTTTGCTACACCCCTGTTGAACCCCTCTGGTTGCCAATGAATCTTCTGGGACACCATGAGCGGGCCCAGAGGAACCTCTCCAGCCCAACCTGCAGTGTCCAGGCCACCAGACACAGGACCATGCACTCTGCCAAGCACTTCTGAGGAACGTTCCCCACTGGGTTTGCTTTCCAAGGCTGGCATTCCAAAGCATCTTGTGTTTCCAAGCTTCATGAGCACACGTGGGGTTTGTCCCCCAGACAAAAGTCTTCTGTCCAGCACGGCTCTGGGGGGGGTTGTCTCACAATGAACAAGCACAGCAGCTCTGGATATGTTATACCTCCTCAAGTGGATGGTTTATCAGGACTTAAGCCTGACTCTACCTCATAAACATGTCCTTTCAAACAGCCACTCATAAACTGGAAACAACACATCCTGCAAAGGGGAAGGTGTGGTCTACAGTTAACTTATTTATTCCTATCTAACATACTACAGACGTCCTGATTTTTACAGCATTACATGTTTTGAACCTTTTCAGTCAAGTGGAGGTTTCTCATTTCAGCCTAACTGCTGTTAATCTGTTCCAAATGGTAACGTTGCAAATAAGGTCTGGTTACCATCTCTGCCCCAAGTTGATAATGGGAACAGAGCTGATCAGCATCTGGTTTAGTTCAGAGTACAACTTGCTGCCTAATACTGCAGAATATGGGTTGGAAGATCATTGCATTTCACGAACACCACCAAAAAAAATTAAACTAACAACACTCACATACAGTCATGTGTCATTATTTATTGCTCTATAGGCTTGCTAAAGATGGAATATCACATTACTAATTTTTGCAAATTCCAGCACACATAAACAGGCCCAAACCTCTTAAAATAAATTGCACCAGAGCTGCCTAATGACAATTTAAAAATATTCGGTTGCTTGCTTTCCAGACTTGTGATGGAAAAATAGTTGAAAAAGTAAGAGAAAATTTTAAATCAGCTTCTTATTTTGTCATGCACTGTGAACACTTGAATTGTTATGTGTCTGATTCCTTGTGTCTGGTACGTGGCAATACACTACTTTCAATATATAGAAAATGATGGTTATTAATGGCCTAAAATTGATAAACCACAAGCTAGTCTTTAATGGAATATAGTAATTGACCTAAATCTCACAACACCAAATTCATGTTTAGATCAAAATAAAATCCCCTGCTGAGTTGAATCAGAGCTGAATCCAACTCTCAGGATAATTCATCTCGGGATTAGCTGTGACCCCTCTAACACCAAGAGCCTCTTCTCCTTTTTGCCTTCAAGCACTTCTTTATCCCAAATTCCTTCCCTATGTGATCCTTCATTTTGCACTTGATCATATAAAAACTTTGCATATAACACGTTTCAATTACGTTTCTTTTGTTCATTTAAATGGCAGGTTCAAAAAACTCTTGACATGCATAGAAAATAAACTGCAGAAAATGAAAGATAGTTTCAGGTTAGCAAGACATGCTGACTTACATCCATTGACTATTCATATTAAATTCACTTTCAGCAAAAAAATAATGACCACCTCAAGTATTAAAAGACCATTTCTTTAAATGGACATGTAGAATGCTTAAAACATCTGGAGCCTGTATAAAAAGTACATGAATTCTGCCAAATTTACCCTACACTTTCCTGTCACATGAAGCACTGACTGGGGTGACCCACATAACTTAAATTTCTTGTTACCTGTGAGAAATGACTGGACATAGAAAATATTTCTTTACCCAGACAGATGTAACTGGTCAATCAGCCAACTAGTAATACAGTATTTATGAAGTTCAGCAAGGTAAAACTGCTAAGTACCATATTAATTTCATGGAGACACCTATAAGTAGTGATTTTTTGGGGCACAACAGATTCTATTGATCCTGGTTTACATTTGAGGAATCTGAAGAAGAAAAATCTTGAATTACTGAATTGCATCAGATTGCAGAGCCAAGTCAGAAGGAAAACTCAGACTGTGGGCAGGCTGCTGGCCACAAAACAATACCATGGTCCACATTTTAGCAAGGTTTCTCTCATTGTAACAGGTTAACTCCCCTTCCACTCCACAAGGGGAAAAAAAAAAATTCCAGCAAGTTTTCCTTTTTTTTTTTTCCTGTACAGATTTAATCAACCCTGCTAAAATCTTCTACAAACACCAAACCCCAGCAGCCATAAGCAGGTAATAAAACCCCTGATGTGTTAAGTTCTGTCTTCGTGAACTGGCACGCATCTTCCTTACCTGAACAAATGACACCTTGCGTCCTCTGAGCCAAGAAACATTTGTTGTAAAGAAGTGAAGATGCATCTCTGTGTCTCAAAGATAATTCATTTCATTCAAGTTCAACTATCACTTCAGTAGCTTGCTGCTCTATGAAATTCTCCACAACAGAAAGGTGAGGTGCCTAAGAAGGGTTTCTTTTCCTTTCAAAGTGCCAAGAGAGGCAAGACTTACCCAGGTTGGCCCATCTCTCCAGCTCCTGTACAAAAGCACCTCTTCTCACCTTCTCTTCCTTTACACTTCTTAGAAGTCATTTTCCAGATATTGTTTACACAATATATGTAATTATACATTTAGAACTTAAATTATCAGAAGCACCAAAAGAATTCAAGGGTTTGGTTTTTTTTCTGTTTCTCCTTAAAAAGAAATCTCTGCTACACCAGTTGATTTGTTGGTTTCTCCCTTTTTTCACACCCCTTCCCTGAGCTGCAGCCTGCCTCTGCCAAACGCCACGTGTCATGACTTTCTTGGGCAAGCATCAGTGGTTCAAGCTGGGAACAAGATTCTGCAGAGGCAGTTAAGATTTCAGAAGTTTCTTCACCTGGCTTATCTGCACTTGAAGAGCCTGGGCTGAATTTAGTCCCTGAGCCCACACATGCAGCCTTTCACCTGGAGTTCTCCTTCACCTGCTCTTTAAGACAGAACCATGAGCTTCATTATCAACAGCCACCTTTCCCTCCTGCCTCCACCTTGACTTGACTCTGAAAATAAAAGTGATGCTTCTCCTCCTGCCTCCTCCCAGGAGCAGCCACAACTCAGGAGATGGCCAGGATTAGCACCTGAGTGCTGCTTTTAGAAAGCAGCAGGGGGAAAGCTATAGGGAACAAAATCCAGATTTGTTAGCTGAAAAAGATGCAAAGTTACTTGATTAATGCCTCTGAGCCATGGTATATTAAATAAAAGTGATATGAAATAAAGGTCCATGGTCTGGTTGTGAAATATTGCTATTAATTGTGTAGTCATTAGGATGCATTAAAATCAGATGCTTGCCACAGAAAAGCATTTGTTTCATTGGAGCTTTCTCAGGGTTGGGTTTATTTGGGTTTCTCTCTCACTACATTCCCTGAATCCATCAAAGCTAATTAGCAATCTCTTCAGTTCTTCTGTTTTTCCAACCATTGGGAGGACAGAGCAGACTCAGCAATATGGTTAGGTCACGCTGGGAATATGAGAAACTCAAGTTCAAAGTCTCTCATCAGGTAGACGACATAAACCTTTATCTCCAACCCAGGGAAGTGACTCAGTAATTAGGTTACTGCTAATCCAACGTGAACCTTGTGGGTATGGCTTTTTCAGCAACAAAAAGGTTTCTGTTTGGTTTGTTGTTTGGTTTTAGTGTTGGTTTTTGTTTTGTTTTTTCTAATATGGAACAAAATCAGAAGTCTAACGTCAATTTTATTGTAAACCAAAATTCTTGCATTCTGGCCAGTCCTCAGCAATATCACTTCCCATTTAAACAGTGTTTTTTTTTTCCTTCAGGGTGTTTCTGTTCCCTTCCCTCCCACCCCCATGGTGGCACTGAAGCGTTGCTTCCACGGCTTCCTTCAGATCACTGGGGACCTGACAGCAGACAGACATTCTCCAGACACCTTAGATTCCTCTGTTTCATTTACCTAAGAATTAAGTGAAGAAAGCCAGTATGTGGCAGCCTTCTGGTATTATTTTTTGTTGTTCCCTGCCAAAGAACAGCCACGGCAGTTCTCACCCACCACTGAAAAGGAATCGGGACAAAATAACAAGAGAACCCACCACCCTGACATGACCAGACATCATTCCTCAGCTCTCCTCCCTGCCCCAGACAACCACTGCAAAAGAGGGAACTGGTGAGAGGCAACAGTCTGAGGGTTACAAATACCCAGCCAGGGCAATTCAGACATCTATCAACTCTGCTTCCACTTAGGAGTCTGGCAAACGAGGGACACAAAAGAGAAGACAAAAAGTAGGTGCCTGAATTGAAGAATCCAATCCATGTCTAAGCACTTAAGCACTTAAATATGTGGTCTGATTTAAAAAAAAACAAACCCAAACTGGAATCAAAAAAGCACCAGTAATGCCAAATAGGAACCAATGGTTTGGAGAATTCCAGGCCTTATTTTGTTGCCTCAATAGCAATTCAGGAATAGGGCCCAGGAGCTCATTTAAACCCAAATATTTGTACGTCCGCTGGCTAGAGCTGGAGGGAATAAATCGGATCATTGATCCCCTCTGAACTGGCAAATCACTGGAATTTTGTGAAAAGCACTATGGGGATTCAGAAGATTGAATGTGACAGTTGGGCATGGAAAGGACATGAAAAAGGTTGTTCTTGTCTTAAAAAGAGAGCTGAGTAAGAGGCCCAGATGCTCTCAAGCTGGAATCTGCCTAAGACACTGCTCTGGGCACTAACCTCAGCCACCCATCAGCCCATCAGGTTCTTGCCTCTAAAAATGCAGTTTGTGTTAGGCAGTTAGGCAGCTGAAACAGAGATCAGCCAGATAAATTGAATTTTCACACAGAGAGCTTTTTCTTCAGCAAACTTTACATTAAAAACCCAGGGCGTAGCAAATACAGATGTAATTTTTTTTGCTAGGATTCTTCATCCAACTCCCTCTCAAAGTGATGGCAAATCACATATTGATTTGCTCTCAAAGCTGCTCCCAAATGGCAGCATCTTCTTCTCTGCTTTGTTGAGAAGATGGTTTGTATGTGAAAAAGCTTTGATGTTCTTGAAACGACTTTGATAATAGGTGTAGCTCTTTCTTTTATATGGCTAATCAGGCTCAAAATTACCTGAGTATGGGAGTGTCCCATGAGGAGTAAATGATCTGTATTAGCAAAGGCTCCTTTGTCAGGCTGGGTGGTGCCCACGCTGAACTAAATCAAAGTTTACTTAAAAGCTTATTAGAGTTTTTGGCTCCATACAGACATCACATTTCTGGGAAGTTCTGATCAAAAAGCTTGGCATGGCTGCAATTATAATATTTGAACAAGTCTCTGAATGTTATCAATATGTATAAAAAAGAAATTCTCTGCTCATTTTATATACAATTCACCTCCATTTCAGTCGGCAAGACCCAGGTATTTCTAATTTTTTTTTCAGATTTTTCATTCTCCCTTTGAATCTTTCAAACATTTCCAGCTTACAATAAAGCCTGCTAATAAAGCTCAAGCAGTCCATACAATAATTCAATTAAAATAACAAAAAAGAATAATGCTGAATTAAAAGGAAACAGCAGCTACAGACTTTTAACAGACATGTTAATAACTTTCATGGTTTTCACTCTTAATTCTAACTTAAACAGAATATATTGCAGCAGGCATCCAGGGAAAGATAAATAATTTACATGCTTTCTAAAATCTAAACTGAAACAAATATTCTCAGACTGCCAGTGACTGCTTTAAGTGTGATATCTGTATTTAATGGAATAAAAACCATAACCTGACTTGTCGGACACACAGCTGTGTCAGGCTCAATTACCTAAATAAACAGAGCTAATGGTTAATTTTATTTGCTGCTCACTTTTTTTTGCAACTGCCTCAGTGTTGATTCTTGCAGCCTCTTCCTGGGAGAATTCCATCTGCATGGTTTAAAGTTGGAGTTCCAAACACTGTGTCCAGAACAACCTAAAAGCTAGCTACAGAAAACCTGCATAAATTTGGGAAAAGATCTTTCTTTGGGGTAAATTAGCCTTAATCCTAAGAGAAATCTGATTTAAGCAAGCCCTGTGTGTAGGACAAGCAGTGCTTGTGTTGCTGATGCAGATAGGTCACGACCTTCCACGATGGAAGCCCATCAGACCTTTTCCCAAGTGAACCCTCACTCTAATGTGTCTCTGCACTGGGAGCCCTGAGGCAGAAGCCTACGTGCCAGCCAAAAGCAGGAGGAATCCAAACACCAGCAAGGTCCCACTGAAAGGAGTTGATAATGCATAGGGAAGAGGAGAAAACCCTTTTTTTTCACTCTAATTTGGAAGGGTTTTTTAAACACATCCTTACACCTCTCATTATTCATGCAGAAGTGCAGCTTATTTTGTCACCTTGTCCAGGGAAAAGAGCTGCTGGAACTATGCTGACTCATGCAAGCTGCAAAGGTGGCTCTTCCCTCCCTCCAGCCATCCCTGTGACCTTGGATAAGGGGCCTCCCATCTGGAAGTGTTTTCCCCCAGTCATTCACTCCGTGCTCTGTCACAAGCACACACACAAAGGCCCAGTGACCATGAGAACTGAACTGCAGTCACCACGAGCACCAGATCCTGCTCTACAACCCCCCTGGGCAGCCTGTGCCAGGCTCACTTACAGTGAGGGACTTTTTCACCCTCACTGGGAAAAAGTTTTTCCTTGTGTTTCCCCTCAACCTCTTGTGCTCCAACTGACTCCCATTGCCTCTTGGATGACACTGAGCAGAGTCTGGCTCCATCCTCCCTACACTGCCTTGAACATCTTGACAGACACTGCTGAGCTCCCCCCTCAGTCTCCTCTTCTCCAGGCTAAAGAGTCCCAGCTCTCTCAGCTTCTCCTCAGCAGGGAGATCTCCACTCCCTTCAGCATCTTGCTGCCCTACACTGGACTCTCTCCAGTAAATCTCTGTCTTTTCTGAACTGGGGTGCCCAGCACTGGACACAGGATTCCAGATGAGGCCTCACCAGGGCAAAGCAGAGGGGGAGGAGAACCTCTCCTGACCTGCTGGCCACACTCCTCCTAATGCCCTCAGGATCCATTCGCCTTCTTGGCCACGAGGGAGCATTGTTGGCTCATGGTCACCCCCCTGTCCACCAGGACCCCCAGAAGGACAGCTCTGCAGTCTGATGCCCTTTCAGACCAATGCAAAGGCCCACAGAGGGAGCACTGAAGCTAAGCAAGTGCAGAACCTTCACAGATCCAGGATCAACCCACCAACCTGATCCCTTGTCACCTCCTCAGCCCCAGTGAAGCTGGTACCACATCTGCCCAAATCATCTCCCAGATTCCTGCTGTACAGAGGCCAAAGAGTTAGACAATAAGATGCAGGGTCCCCAGTAGGGTCCAATCCAGCTTGATGCCCTCGGGCAGCCCTCCCAATGGCTGGGCAGAGCCTCCTGTGCTGGGAGAAGCCTCCTGTGCTTTATCCTTCTGGAGAAGCATGAAAAGGCTTTCACGGCTTTACAGAAGGCATTTCCTCCTCCCAGAACAAAAGAAATCCACCTATCAATGAACTGATAGAAGTTTGCCATTTCACAGCCAGCAACTGAAAAGCAACTTTCCCTCCCAGAGCTGGGATTGTTTGAGGGGTGGGATTTGTGTTGTTTTTTTATTTATTTGTTTTTGGGAGGATTTTTTTTTTTTTTTTTTTTTTTTTTTTTTTTTTTTTTGGGGGGGAGGATTTTATTTTTTTTTGTGGGAAAGTGCTTGGAGCTTTTTGGGGTGGGGTTTTTAATTTGGTCTTGTTTGGGAGTTTGTAATTTTTCTCTAATTTTCTTTTAACAGGCAGGAGATGGATGAGCATTTCTTTCTGCAAACTAGTCTCTAGGTTGAATCTAACTTCCAGCTGGTGACTATTAAGACAATACAGATCTATAAGGGTGCAGAGTCATTGCAAATAAGACTAATGTCTAATTAAAACCACTTCATTCTCCATGCAGCCTCAAGTATCTGTAGTTAAGCCATGGTTAGCCCTAAAATCCTATTAATTTACCAAGCAATACAAATAATAAGCAATATTTTTGAGACACACTAAGCAGTAGTAGACAAAATGACATCCAAGAACTGTTCTACCAGTCCTCTGTTCTGACCCTTTCACTGGAATCTCCATGGTTTAGATTTTAATGGGTTTAGAGCTGAATCTATGGAAGCTCTTGAGTTACAAGGAGAATTATTATTATTGCAAACCTGACTAAAGCTACAGTTGGTGTTCTTGGAAGATGAGTGTGCAAGTAACAAGAAGCTAACAAATTCATGCCAGGAAGTCAAGTTTAATTTGCTTTTCTTTTCCCCTCCCTTCTCAAGCTGGCTGCAAATCAAGTTCCACTGTAAATGGAGTGACTAGCAAACACAGATGCCATCACAAATAGAGAGCTGCCAAGAGGAAGCCCTCCGTTGACTAATAACAGAGTTTCCAATAGCAACTGCAAGATATTCTGGGCATTGAGCTGAAGAGATTTAGGGACATACTCTAAACAAGATGTTCTTTTTTTTTTTTACAGCTACAGAATATCAACTGTATATTTGGACAAAAAGTTTTAAGAAGTCACCAGTAACTTGCAGGGCAAAGGCAGAATTTTGCTGGTTCTTCAGTGGCCTTTGCTTCAAGAGAGAACACTGAGCTCCCCCTATCAAAGCATGGCTGCCAAGGATGAAGGCAAGCCCATGCTACAGAGTTTGACACTGCAAACTGCTGTCAGTTGAAACAACCTGAAAACACAGCCTTGCTTTTTGGAAAGGGGAGACTGCACTCTTGATAATATTTTTGGGTAGCATTTCTTCCTGTCAGAACACAACGTGGAATTTAGATTATTTTTAATTGGAATAAAGAAAAAACCCTGATCTTCCATTGCTGCAATTTCATAGTTCTATCAAATACTGGAATGATGCCAAAATACAAGCACAAATCACAGTGCTAGGTAGTAACTTTCCAAAAGATGCTAGGCAGTAGTGAAAAGTAGAAGGTTCTAAGCAGCCAAATGAGATAAAATTTGTCATCGAGTCACTGAGACCAAGAAAAAACAAGAAACAAAACTAACTTCTTTCTAGAGAAACTGATATACCACCTGCCCAAGGCTCACAATGCTCTGTTAGAAGTTGCCTCTGAATAAAACATTACATAGGATTTTTCAGCAGCAGAGATGCCTGCTGCACAAGAGAACACACTGCTGCTTTTGAACAGCTTGGAAGAAAAAGGTTTCATTTTTGTTTCCAAAAATTCCCACCATTTTTAATTCTAGAATGCAACCCAGTGATTTGAGATGTAGGTAAAAATAAAGGGTTTAAAACTCTAGATGGCACACTCATACAGTGAAAGACTGCAATAGAAAGACACAGGCTCACCTGGGATATCTTCTTGGCTTTCCACCTGAAACATACAAAATCCAACTGCAAATACTGTTCTGAGGGCAGTTAGTGACTTACTATTAATTTAATACTAGTACTATATTATATTACTATTTTCTCAAGTTAGAATTGGGTGATTTAATTAATACTATGCAGAATTTGCAGTTCTGTACTGCATTACATTGATTTAAAATTCCACATACAAACCATGCTTATGGTGCAGCATCCATCCTGTCACACTATCAGATTCCAAACTAATTCCTGGATAATGGGAATGAGATCTTCTATGTTTCTTAAAAGTCCTATGCAACAAGCAGTTCAGTTATAAACATTTTCAAGCTCTGGACTCCCAGGGGAATTTTTGGTTGCTGCTTTTTTTTTTTAAGCAGAAGCTCAGCTTTGTTTTAATCAAGTCCAGGGTCACAAACCAAACATTTTCTTACACAGCTTTTAACCTACCCATCTATATAGAGCAGGCAGTATCAAATCTGAAAGTCAAGTCAGCTTTGGATGGTCTTATCAGTCATGGAAATGATATCAGAATGTTTTTGTTAGAATTTGTGATGGGGATGTTGCTGCACTTATGCAATCTTTCTGAAGCCATCAGAAATGAAAGGATGGCTGTGCAAACTGAATTGCCAACCTGTACATTTGAACAACATCCAGAATGATCAGAACTGCAAAATGCTTCAATTAGGGTGTTTGATTCATTATCTGTGTAAATAAACTATATTTATTATTATAAACTATATTTAGTTTATTTACACAGATAAATGTAATTATCAGAACTGCAAATTCAAATGCTTGAATGAGGGTGTTTGACTAATTATCTAAACTATATTTAGCTTATTTACACAGAT
>VYZU01012105.1:0-45522 GCA_013401355.1 Ceyx cyanopectus
GATTAGAAAAAAACCCAAACATCCAGCCAAACACAACACAAAAAACAATCCACCATGCAGAATTTCAAGCTACTTGGTTTTGCAAAGGCAGAAATCAAAGCAATGCAGGTACAGTACATCTCAGTGAACTGTACACCTTGCATCACACACCAGCCTGGTACACTCCAGCAGAGAACCAGCATTAATGAGACTGACCAAGGTTAGCAAGCAGCACTTGAGAGATCCCAAGTTCCAACAAAGTTGGGAACAAAGCCAGGTGCAGCACCACAGTGTCTCCATGGGGAAACAAGAGCAGGGACGGCTGCCTCCTACACACCCAGTCTCACAGGAGCTCCAAGTTACTGCTTACTGCAGGTGTTGCCACTGATAAGGTTCTGGGACCTTTAGCAGATCTCCTCAGCAGTACTGAACACTGCAAGCAAGTTAAACCCATTCATTGCCCCTTCTGTTGGCTCCTTCAGTAAAATACCAACAAACCTTAAGCTCCAAGACTTTATCCTGAGGAAGCAATAGCATGAACCCAGCATATACAGAAGAGACTAAAATTTTAGACAAATAATGAAGGTCACAAATTCACTCAGAGGATTCCGCAGGAATCCTGAGAATGAAGAATTAACTTCCATGAGTTTTACAGCAACTACACACCTTCCCTTGCAAGAGCAAGACACAATTTTCTGACAAAAACAACAATAAAAGCCAACAACCAAACAGAGCTGCAGAAAGTTGTTTCTTTCTCTTTCATCTCTCCCCAGGGCACAACTCTTAGGTGTGGTTTGTCATCCCCCTGGACAGCAGTACTGGAAAGCCTGCCACTGCTCTATCCTAATGTGCAGGCAGAGGGCAGGGAAGACATGATGCCAACTGGCATTCACCTGCTTTTTTTTTTTGAGAAATACTTCAAAAGCAAGTATTCCAACAGTTTCTCTGTTTAGTGAAATATTTTCCCTGACTAGCTTTTTTCTGCCCCAGATGTGATTAAATCTCTATCTCCCCACCCCCCCCAAATAATTCTTGCAACTTAAATTTTGACATTTATATTACTATTTTTACAAATGAATCTTTGTCTGTGGAGTGCACCATAATGCTCTAGGGAGACCTTTACATTCCCATGAGTCTTGTGAGAGCTCTGCCAAGAGGTTTTAACTCCTAACGGATCAAAGAGAAAGTAATGAGATAAAAAGACAAAAGGTTCTCCAGACTGACAGGTCAACCATCTCTCTTCAACAAGAAATGAGGCTGGTTTACAGAAACAAGCAGGTTTCAAATGTGATGGAACTAGCCCACAAAGTCCTCTAGTAGCCATTTCTGTGCTAACCGTGACTGCTTTCACTCAACGTGAGGCCAAGGATCTCACATTATTCTTTAACTTATCCAAGCGACATAAATTAGATAAGTTACAGATGAAATTTTGGCCGTACAAATGGCAGCATTATGAAATATCTCTCTAAAGCACAACACAAGCCTTGCAGACAGCCTAAGCCACAAACTGCCTACCTGGGTCTGACATTTTAAAGTGTCAGAGCGTTACAAGGCTGGGAGCAGAGAGCCAAGTGCAGATACCCAGCTGAAATTCTAAGACAGGTGGGCCAAAAGACTTGACAGTCAACTTCTAATCTGCTAAACTTCAGTGACCAAATAATAATAAAGGTAAATTTTAAAGCCAAAACAAAACTAAATTAAGCCAACAGTGATTTGAGTTTATTTTAGCATTTCAAGACATATATAAATATATACAAGAGCTAGATAGGTTCATATCCTAAACAAACTTCTCCATTCTTTACAATGTTTTACTCAACATACAAATGTAAACATTTCCTCTTTTTACTTTCAACTCAGTTTGTCAGAACATGTAGTTTCTGGTCATAAAACACTGAATTGTTGTGACTCCAATCACCTCCTTTATAAGTAAAAAAAAACAACCAAAACCCAAATCCTGTTAGTCAAACTGCTTTAGCCTTTGACTAAACCAGGATTAAGTAGAAACAATGCAAGGGAAGACGTGGCCTCACCAATGAGAGGAGGAAAAATAGCATTGTGTTCAAAGTTTACAAAAATGTGTGCTAAGGAGCTGAGTATCTGGCCTTTCAAAGTCCAGACCCATTTACAGTCAAGAACCTTTTTAGGCAGCAAAACAAATCACTACATACATTCCAAGATAACAAGTAACTATTCCAGCTAACTAAAATGACATATATAATTGAAAAGAATCCTTAAAATGTTATCAAAATCTATGTAGTTAATTGAATAGTAAATATTCCTACTCCTAATTTAAGTTCTCTTGCACATCATGCAAATCTTAGAGAATCACTCATACATTATGCTTTAATGATATATACCCTTTGTAAACACATCACTTGCAGAAAAGCCAATGATGACAGTCATCACTTATTAGGCTCTTGGGGAAAAAACAATTCAACATTAAGCATCAAATCTAGAGTCAGAATAATGTATAGATGGAGCTGGTTAACTGCAGAAAGAATTCATAAATTAAAATTGAAAGTGTAATGAACATTTCTGAAATCTTAAGACAGACAGTGAATAACAGAGTGTGATTTGTTAGCTTGTTAAGGAATTCTAGTTTTTTAAAACAATTGTTTATATTAGATTGATCAATGTTTATATTATTTATAATTTACTTAGAATATTTGTAATTTATTTATATTAGCTTGATATTAGCTTGATATTATTTGGTCATATGACCAAATGACTCAGAACAAGCATTTGACTTAAAGAATGAAGCTCAAAGTCTCAATTGAAATGTTTTCTATACACACTTTTTTTTTCCACTGCTTTTTGGTTTGTTCGTTTTTGTTTTGTTTTTGTGTTATTTTTATTGTATCGACCATATAACTCCAAAAACCATACTATTTACTGTCTGGAAGGACTGTGAAGGGAACAGAAGGTGGGGAGAAAAGTGGGAAGCGAGAGGACCAGGTTCCGAAAGAAATACACAATTACTACATTAAATATAAATGCACTTTTCACACATGGAACACATGGAACATCTTACAGGCTGCAACACCAATAACTATTCCAGAAATACATATTAATTTGAAGCAGTATGTAGTTAAAAATACCAAAAGACATCCCTGAATATGAGGCAAAGAAAACGTAAATCCACAGCAACCATCATCTACATTTTTACAATTCCCCTAAAACATTAGAAAACAAACACAAAACTCCAGGGGAAAAAAATAAAAAAAAAGGAATCTTGCACACATGCACACACACACAGAGGGTCACAAAATCTATGAAAGAGATACTTAACATAGGTTTGTGAGCAGATGTCAAGCCATTAAGCTTTCACCTTTAGGTAGTTATGATGATCTGATGTCTCTTTTATGATACCTCCCATTTTTTTTAATTAAAATCTACAATGTGTTTAACAAGTGTTCCATCAATCTTTGATGTGTTTTACTTATAAAGCAATGACAGTTCAGTTCAGTCTTCTTAAAGTTCCAGAGAAACCATTTTCCACTCACTTGCTTTGAAAGCCATTAAAACAACTTGATGAAGAACAGCAGCAGGGGGCTAATAGAAGCCAAGGCTTAGTAACAATCTTCAGATTTTTCTCCTAAGACTTTCTCACAGACCCTCCTCACAAAGATCCTCAGGTCTTTTCATCCTGTCCTTTCTCCCCACCCCCCTAAAGATCAGTTCAAAGTGACAGATGCAACTAGCTCCAGGTTTTGCTGTTTTTTAATTTCACTTTTACCTCTTGGTTTTGATAGTCTCAGCTGAAATCAGATTCCCATGGCAGTGGTCATCTCCTCTTCCCATTGGGAAAAAACAATACACTGAAAGATTTAAATAACATGGAAACATCTTCTAACCTGCCAACAGTTCTGAAGAGAGCACTGCTACAGAAAAATGTACCTATTGCTCATAAGTCATATACAACCAGCATTCAATTATTTCAATCAATTAATGATTTTTATAAAGTTCTATGTTTTACTGCAGCATTTCTGTACCTTCATAATGACACTGACCTGTAACAAGGTTTAAAACTTGGGATATAAACTAAAGAACTATGAAGCCAACTGCAAATAATCTTCAACCACTTTTTAAAAACAGGAACTGCCTGTAATAAATGGCAAGTTCTTGTTATAGTTTCATGCAAATATAGAAATCAAGGGAAAAAAATAACTATTAGGATAGTACTTGTATTCCTCAGAATCAATAAGGCATACTTCTTTATGTTTTGCTGTGTTCCCCACCACTGTATTTCTTTATTATTATGGCCTCTTGGAATTACAGTCTTTATTGATCACTAATTTTAGGGAACTTCTGGAAATCCAGAGCTCTACAGACAATTCATTTGCTGTATTCAAGCAATGCTGCTGTGGTCAAAATACCACACATGGCATTTCTGCAACGTGAACAGCTACTTTCATGAAGCAGGGCTATGGAACATGCCTATTCATCCCAGATTCTACCTACAATCCCTTTTTCTTTTAAAAATTAGAGCTACAGTTACAATACACAAGGCTAGGAGCAAACAGGGACTAAAGGAGGCCAGACTCATCTTCTCTGCTCGAGGACAGGGGCAGCACGTAAGAGAGATCTGAGGTCAGCAAAGACAGATGGTGGGCATTCCCATTACAGCTAAGTCACCTCTTGTCCTTGCACCATTGAGCTTTATGTTTTTCAGTTGATGACTTTCAAAGTTTGTGCTTCTAGTTTGTTTTAGCAAGCTCATATTTGTAAAACAAACTTCTAAATCTCTCCAACAGATCAGCCCCCAGACTGTACTGATCCATGGGGTTGTTCCTGCACAGATGAAGGACTCTACACTTGTTAAAATGCATTAAATTTCTCGCTGCCCAGCTCTCCAGCCTGCCCAGGTCTCTCTGGATGGCAGCACAGCCTGCTGCTGTGTCAGCTATTCCTCCCACTTTGGTGTCATCAGCAAACGTGCCGAGGGTCACTCTATCCCTTTGCCCAGGTCATTGATGAATATATTGAATAATATTGGACCCAGCACTGACCCTTGGGGGACTCCACTAGTCACAGGCCTCCAGACAGACTCTGCTCCACTGACCACAACTCTCTGGGCTCTGTCCTTCAGCCAGTTCCCAATCCACCTCACTGCACAATCACTCAATCTGAACTTCTTAAGCTTGGCTGTGAGGATACCATGTGAGACAGTATTGAAAGCCTTGCTGAAGTCAAGGAATACCACATCTCCCTCTTATGCTAAAGTAATACAGTATTAAAATGAGATCTGCTTTTTAATTAATTTTCTTTTAAAAATGAAAAAAAAACAAAACAACCACAGAAGAAATAAGTCAATGAGCTGACATACAGTCCTATCAGTAATAATGCAAAACATTTCTGTTGGCTTTCTGAGACAATTCTATTATAAATATTGGAAAAGGATCCATCAAAAATAGAAACTAAAGAAGCTTGTGAAGTATAGAAACAATATCCCAAGGAACAGGAACAGTTATGTGCAATTTCTACAAGCATACACTCACATTTGAAAAAAAAATGTAAGGCTGGAAGGATCTCACAAGATCTCTCAGTACAACTCTCTTTTAATGGTCGCAGGATCAAACATATGTTATGTGAGTGCTATGTAGTACATGCCAGATACAGAGTATGTGTCAGACCCTCCATTCAGGCTGTTCCATCATTCAAGCTATTCTACCATTTGTGCAATCTTAGGTTTAAAATAAATACTTGCAATACTATCTGTGTAATAGCACTGCAAGATTGTTACGCTGTAAGCACGAGGTGGAGTTTGTCAGGAATGCTGCTGCAAAAGACCCATTTAATCAAAATTACCATTAGCACTGCTTCTGTCTGCATTAGTATTAATGCTTACTGCTCCAGGAGAATCAACTTTAGTTTTCCCATATTTTCTATTTTCTCAGAAAGAACATCTCTCACCTTTAGGAGTTTAGCCTCATTTCCCTATAATGTATTCATCACTGCTCAGCACATCTGTCCCAGCAAATCCCATTTCCTGTTCTATTCATGAGGCTCAGCAACCTGGAGATTTAGTGATTGCCGCCACACTTTTCCCATGGCCTTCTCACCTCTCTCTCCCCCCACGCACCCTGCTCCCATTGTTTATCATCTGTTCTCCCCTGCTGCAAACTGCTGTCAGATGTTCACTTATCCCTAATCTTACTCACTGCCTTTGATATTCTTTCTAATCCAACAACCTGTCAACTGGGGCATCAGCCCATGTCCAGACCAGCTGCTCTGTCACAGGCCCTAAGATTTTCCCTCTCAGCTCTGAGAGGTATTTAAAGGATTTTGACACAGCAACCACACTGTGAAACAAATAATTAATGCTGTTTTGATCAGTGATCAGGGCTTTAGTGTGACATGAGCTGACCATTAAGAAAAACTGAGCTTTGCTTTGTTTAAACTTCAGTAAACTTTAATGTTACTGTATTAACAAGATTTTGATCAATGTCTGAAGGACAGTACCAAAAAGCTAAGTTCTTTAACTTGTTTTAGTTAAAAATTATGAAGAATAATTAATCTGAATGCAAGTCAGAAGGGCAGTTAACTTTATGTGCCTGCTGTGTAAAATGTGTTTATTTATGCAACACCAACTTGTGTAGAGTTTGCAAAGCCCGGGAGCTGACCTTTTCTGAGCTACAGCTGAAAATACAAATGCATTTTAAATATGGCAGCAGTTGAGTTAAAATAATTTAAAACACGTTTGTATTTTCAGCAAGATAATACAGTTTTAAGTCCCTATAGACCATCAAAACCACACATTTTAAAGAATATTCCCATTTACAGAAAATGTCTAATATCCACAATATTCAGATTTGCTGTAGACACTTAAAATATTCAAGTGTTCTTCTGCTTTAAAATATATCAAATACACATAATGTCATAGTTGAAATTATAACTCAGATGGCACTGTTTGGGGTTTTTTTTGTACTGACAAAATAGAAGTTTCTGCTATTTAAACAAACATATGTATTTTGATCAAAACTGAAAAACAAATAAAGCACTTAGTTACTGAAGAACATGAACAATATTTTACTTCCCAGATCTAACTGCAATTGCTGCAAAAGAGATGGTACCACATAAGAAAAAAAAAAAGCCTACTTTTTAACTTACAGTAGTTGTATTTCACACATACACAAAATATAATAAAATCTCAGTGATAGATTTTATAACATGGTTCATTCCCTTAGAACCATGCCACTTTTACTCTTAGGACTTGTCTACACCAGGACATCAAGAGAATGAATCTGAAATAAGTACCTTGATGAACTTGAATCCTTCTAGTTAAACTCCATTAAACCCCTGTGTGGACAGAGTCATTCAGTTTAGTTTACTGCTCCCTTAGGGCATGCACTGGAAAGTTAACATGGATTAAGGTAGGGTACGAATTCAAAGTGCAGTTGTACTTTGAAAATGGTTTAACGTAAACAGAACCAGACTCTTTGTTGTAGAATTAGACATGGAGTTAATCAGGAAAGTCCTGTGTAGACAAGTCCTTGCAGATGAGGCTACTGGAGTGGTACTGTCAAAGCCAATGATTTTCAACCTCTTCATCTGCAGACCTGGAAACATCTTCCAGAGAAGCTGCAGACCTTGGGAGCACATTAAAATCTGCTGCTTTGCTTAGTTGCCGTCAGTGCACTACTTATCAGAAGGTGAAAAATGCTGGTTTGTGTGAACTACAACTTAGGGACCTCCTCCTGATACTCAATCTTAACTTCACAGCCATGGGACAGTATCCCAAGTTGTCTAGCTATTGATGACATTAAATGAGATTTTAATGTTCATTTAATCAAGTATAGGCACATTTCAGCCCTGTGCAAGGATGCTACAAAAGACGTTCAACACAGCCTTGTTCTTTCCAATGTGTGACATTTGCTGTCAAAAGTTTGTTAAATCATAGTATGACTGACCTAAAAATATGAAGTTTTGTCACTGCCAACTACTTTTCATATCTTTACTTTAGAGAATCCTACATTTGCTTGTCAAAGCATGTTGGATAAATTAAGATCAGTGCATGGTAATATTCACTGAAACAAAAACAAGTACTAGTCCTCTTTTCAACTACTACTCTTATTAACTAATTCTTCCCATTTCTCCCTTTAATAATTCACAAATGTCTCATACAGTAATAACTTCTAGAAATTTCCAGAGCTGAATTCAAGGTACAGGGCAGCACCAGAAGCAGATATGCATAGATTCCTTAACTTTTTTTTATTAAACTTGTGCTTTCATTGTAAAGAATACTGTTTATCTCAAAGGAAACCACGTTCCCTCAGTATTTAACTCCCTAATGCTGTCATTGCAAAAACTTCACGTTTCTTTTGCCAATATAAAGGAATTATCCTGCACTTCAACCATAATTCCCAGTTAACACAGCAGCAGTCAGATCAGTCAGATCAAAAATCTGTCTCATCCTCTGACAGAAGCCAAGATGCCTAAGGAAGAATATATTGTTAAAATATTCTCAGCCTCCTACAACTTGCAGCTCAGGGACTTCCTGAGCAAGAAGCAGTATGTTTGCATTTAAGATTAACACTATATACTGACATAACAGACTTGACAAGCTGAAGAAAATGAGACAAATTTTGCAGCAAATGGCATCTCCTTTTATTGCACTACTGCTTTGAAAAAATGAACTGCAAATAAATTTATTACTCAGTAGCATATTTCCTACTACTGGAGCCTTTTGAAGATTCAACAGAAGACTTACTTGTTTGAACAGGTAACTTAAAAATCTGTTTACTCCCTCAACAGCATCATTTTTAACTGTCAAAACAGAAAAGAATGTTTTATGTTTATAGAAAATCAGGCAGAAGTTCCAGAGAACATTTTAGGCAGTTGGGCACATTCATGCTGCAATTACCATATAAAAATAAATAAATAAATCCCCAAACCCAACTAAATGTAAAGTCAGATTTTTAATATTACTGTAACACTGCACTGCTTTGCTTTTTTCATCTCCAAATTTTTTTATGACATTAATGCTACGGACCTCACTTCTTTCTGCATGTGTACATATTTTAATCTTCATGACATCTCCATGACAGTTAAACTGTAAGGCACAGAGGTAGTGGTTGCTCACAGTAACAAACAAATGCAGTAGCAAATCTAACATTAGAAATGAGAAATTCCTTTTCACTGATGAATTGCACACACTCCTGAAGTACACTTTCTACCCATTATAAAGTTCATAATGTGTTAAAATCTACAATTGTTGAAAATTACTTTAGAATGACTGTAAAACTCAATGATATAATTTAATTCCCCTAACACTGAATGAGAACACCATGCATTAGTATGAAACTGAAGAGAGCATTTTTCACCTTTACCATCAAAATGAATGATTCTAAACATTACATCAATAGAGGAAATGTGGTGCTCAGGCACTGGACTACTCTGATGTGCAGAGGAATGTAAAGCTCACAAATGAGTTCCAATTTAGCACCACTGACTGCATGGTTCAGCAGATACACATGGATTTGCTGAGGTTCATCCCACACCACTGTAAGAGAAGCCCATTCACCATTCCATGGATTCAGCAGACAAGCTCACATACATATTGGGAAAATTACTGACAGTTGATTATTAGTCTAGAAGCAAACTTGTAGAAGTTCCTGGGCAGAATGCACACAGATGTTTATACAACGTGAGGAAACCGTGGGGAGAGCTCCCTTGCCAGAACTACCTTCAAACAGAGGCTGGGCTGGATCCACAGCAGCTTTCACAGGGGAGCTCTGGGCAAAAGTTTCTGTAACAGCTCAAGGTTCCCCAGCTCAGTGCTTCCCCCCAGCTGATGCTCTGCCTCCCCTTGAAGGATACTGTCCCCAGCAGAGAGGTCACTAAAAATAATATGCAAAAGCAATTTGCTTAACCCTATGCAAAGCTCAGTAATTTAGCTTAAAGGGCAGGTGGAGGTGAGTTTGAGCTGGAACAGCAGAGTAAGAGCTGGAGCAAAACTGCATTTCTGCTGGTTCTCAGAGGGTAATAACTGGGATGAACAATTGCACACAGCAACTTCAAGATTCACCAGAGTGCTTTCTGCCAAAGCCCTGTGTTGGGGTCCAAATCCAACATGTGGAACCCCTGGAATCCTGGCTCAGGTGCTGATTAAGAAGACAATGTTGAATCCAATTCCCCATTTGGGTACTTGATGCTGCCCAAAATCCAAACAACTCTGCTCAGCTTCTCCTGTTCAGAGTCTACTTCATGCCTTAGTCTCAGCAGAACTCTTAAATTTGGGGTTTTTTTGGTCTAATATATAGGCAAGTGCTGGCTAACACATACAAAAGAGCTGAAGATTTACACACAAATGTGTTTCCCAGCAATGAGAACACTCTCCTGTGATGTGGGAAGCAGTATTAATTGAAGCAAGATCTTGTAGCCTGACTCCACCACATCCCAGGGAAATGCCCTAGCCCTTGGGCATTAAGTTAATCTCTCATTAGCCATCCCTCTGGTCTCCTGAATAAATTATTTATGAAAAGCAGAAAAACTTCAATAGGAAAAAAGTGAAAAGAGATTTACCATGGAGTTCCTGGTAAAGAAGCCAATTCTTCAAGAGGTGAATATTTTTCCAAAAAAACACTTTAGACAACAAATTTGTACTTTGGAGGCAAGTACACACTAAAACTATACAGAAGCTACCCCTATATACATGAAAGTAATTTATTTTTTTTTTCAATACCAAGCAGAACTAAAATACATAAGACAGGGTTTCTACTGACAAAATGAGGAGGACATTCATCAGGTTATGGGAGATCTTGTCAGGCCACCCCACTTAACATAGCATGGCTTATGGAATTTACCCCATCTGGAGGAAAGGGTTGACAGCTAAAAATATCAAGCTTAAAGTGAGGTCCATTTTGAGGAGCTGGTAGATATGTATTTTGAAGAACACATTTTAAACTGTACCTTAGCCCTCCAGTGGCCCTAACCAAATCTGCCTACAGTTTGCTGAATTCCATGATTCCTTTGCTGCACTTTCATTTCTACCTTTACTCTGCAAAGACAGAAAAAATCATTTTAGAAAACAGTTGGTACAGTGATTTGTCTGGAGAGCCTGGCTATTCCCCATAGCTTGAATGCCTAACACCAAGCTGTATGTTGCCTCAACCTGCATGGTTAAAACCTAGACATTTCAGAAGGGTGTACACGTATTTTTACATTCTGTGGGAAACATTCAGAACTCATCATCTACATTTTAAATGTGAGTGGGCAGAGGAAGATTAAAGAATTCATATAAAAACAGCTCATGACCCTCTACTGGAAGAATACATCAACCATGGGCATAAACTGCTGTGACTTTCAGGAACTCCTGACTTATGACAATCCTCACTACTTTTAAATAGCCAGAAACCTTCATTTTTCTTGTGGATTAAAGCATTTCTATATGTAACCAAATATAGCAAGTTCAATTCAAAGGATGACTCAAGCTCTTACAACACAGGGAAACTTAGGACTCAAGCACAAACCTAGAAACCTCTTGAGTTTCCTCTAAAATAATAGTGACATTTTACTTCACTCCAAGCAAATACAACTGTGTTCTTATGTGTGCCCACAACTCCCCATCTGAACATCCAGCTACCTAAGAAAATACTCAGCTGTCTGAAACACTAATCCAATCTCTGGGCCTACGTTTTTTAATGCTATTAATGCACTCATTATTAGACAAATTTTGAAGACAAATGTCTTCATGTGCATAATCTGTGTGAGGTTACAACAGTGTTTAATCAGCATTTTGTTTAGATTTCCCCCTAGAATGGATCCGTTTCTGACATCATGTAGATTTCTGGTGGTCTGTAAACCTGCTAGAACAACAGTGCTTTACAACTCACTGAGGAGTGGGTTGAATGGATAATAACAGACTAGCAGGGTAAACTGTGATATAAATCCTCTATATCTGAATTTGTATTTAACTGCTGTTAACTGTAACAGACTTCACTGTTTTAGCTATAGTGATGGGATCAAAATTGTCTCCACACAAGTAGCATAATTTTTAAATTAAACATCTTGGAATTAATTCATTTATTGAATGTTCAATAATAACATGTTCATTATTAAATGTCTAAGACTCAATGATGTAACCTAAGTGTCCACGAATGCTTAAAGATCATCTTAAAATCATGTTGTATGTAAAAATTATTTTTTCTGTTTGCACAGACAAGCATTAGTAGTAAAAGCCCCAAGCTAATAAAATAAAAAAATCCCATCCTATATGTGTCCTTGGACAGATGAGTTATGTTGAAATATCACTATCTGTTTTAAGAACCTGTTTGAAAATAGATTCCAGAATGGCAATCTTCAAGACCCAAATTATCCTTCATCATCATTATATAAACACAAGAATATGCATCAATGAATCTTCTTCGGGCTGCAATGAATTAGAGGGCACATGTCATAGCTTCACAAAAAAAATACCTGTAAGACTGCCCTGAGCCCTCCAATTACAGCATGATGGCACATATTGCATAAAGTGTTCAAATTGGTCTCAAATTTCACAGTGCAACAAAAGCCATTATTTAAACTTTCATCATTCAGATTATTCTGTTATTCAGCAATATTTGATCAGCAAGCAGGTGCACGGAATTCATGGAAGGGGGAAACCAATTTTACTTTAAGATACAGAACCAATTAGGAGCAGAAAAGAAAAGTTTCTTTGCTCTTTCCAACTAGTGAATAAAAGAAAAGCTGGACAAGGGGAAGACCAACTCAGCATAAAACCTTTAAGATCAAGGGGTAGATTTCAGAAATCATTTTCCATTTTAGATAAATCCTGGAATTTTCAAAAAGTCTTAAGCAGATGACACTTAACTCCCTTATTAGACACTTAACTGTTGAGGTATTTAATGGAGTTTTCAGGAGGCCTGAATGCTTTTGAAACAATTAGCCAAATGACTAGAAATACTTAGTATTTCCTCTGGTTAGTAAGACTATTTTTAAATGCAAAATGTGTTTTTAATAATTGCAGGGGTTGTCTCTCAGGTCAGGTGCAGACAGTTGTGCACTCATTGAGCTTACTCTCTGGGTAGGCTAGACCCAAGCCAGCTTCTGTACAGATGCCATATAAAGTACATTTTCACATTCATTTTAAGACAGTGCTGTGGCCAAGAGAAACAATCTCTGCCCTCAACCAGCCCCCAAACACTCATCCCTAACCACCACATTACCACCTCCCCTCTGCCAGCATAAGCATTTGCATTGAGTAAGAGACCTTGTTTAGGTTAAAACTACCTTCTTTTTTATGGCCAGATTAGGTTTGAGCTGGACCAGATCCCTGATCTAGTTCACTATGCTGCTGCACAAACACTTGTGGAAGAAGAGGAAGTCACAAGATGCACAGAAAGGCCAAATCTGCTGCTTCTGGTGGCAGTGATGCTCCCTGCCAAATCACAGCACATGATCAAACATAGCCTTATTTCTTCTTCACCATACTCATCACATTTCCAGTGCTTGTATTCAATTAAATGTAATTTTGTAATGCTGTTTTGTACATTTTAATTGCATCCAAATTTTCATATACTTAGAGTATGACACAGAAATTAAAATGAAATTATAAACTAAGCAAAAATTCAGAACATGCAAGAATGTTCTTCAGGTTCTCTTCTGATATCTAAAAAGAAATAATTCAATGTGAAGCTTTCAGCTATTAGCAAATCAAAATGTTTCACTTATCCCAAATGAGAGTTTTCTTTGGAGAAATCCTATACAAAACATAAGAAAAAAAAAAATATGGTAAAAACATAGAATCATAGAATGGCTAGGGCTGAAAGGGGCTTCCAAAGGTCATCTAGTGCCCCCCCTGCAGTGAGCAGGGACACCCTCAACTAGACCAGGCTACTCAGGCTGGTGTCATCTGCAAACTTGCTGATGGTGCTCCTGATCCCATTGTCAGTATCATTAATGAAAATACTAAACAGTACAGGTCCCAGTACAGATGCCTGAGGGACACCACTTGTCACTGTTCCCTTCTTCCAGTCCCCAGGGACTTCACCTGACTGACAGGACTTTTCAAATATCATGGCAGGTGGTTTGGTGACTACATCAGCCAATTCTTTCAGGACTCTGGGATGAATCTCATCAGGTCCCATGGACTTAGGTATGTTCAGGTTCCTCAGGTGGTCACATCAGTCCTTCTACTTTCATGCAAGCTATTTGGACCCTTGCTTTTCCTTTTGTTATTTCATCTCAGTATTGGAATTAAAACATACCTCCTCCATATAAATTCCCTCTTCTGCCTTTTGAACTGTTGTCTTTCAACTAGCAAAGCAAAGAAGGAATAAGATGCAACCTGCAGCATGCATTTCTAGGGGTGTCCAAGTTTTTTTGCATTTCCAGTTCCATTCCTCTGCCTGGGTAAAATCTCACACTGGACCAGAAACTGTTGCATCCTCAGCTACAGAAACAACTGGTTTTGTGCATGACTTTGCTCACAGAAAAGGAGCAGACAGAACTTTACACTGCAAGGAGTGACTTTGATGCCTTGCATTCCTGACACTGATAGAGGTACCTGTTCTCAAGGATTTTGGGAAGGGTGACTTATGTTGATATGAACATGATAAGAAAAGGGATTTCCTTCCCTGCTTCCCATTTGTTAGGCACCGACCAAGCAGCCTCGAAACAAGTCAATGCAAATAAAAACTTGTCGAGCTGAGGGGTCAGCAATTGGCTCCACCTGCAAACTATCAGCACCAAGGCAAGACCCAAAACAAGAGGTGTCCCATTCAAAGGTGAACCGAAGAACCAGAAGGTGTTTAAGGAAATAGCTCCAGACTCCGTTGAGGCATCGGGCACTCAGGGTCACAGCGTGCCCA
The DNA here is from genome assembly GCA_013401355.1 of Ceyx cyanopectus. Taxonomy (NCBI): domain Eukaryota; kingdom Metazoa; phylum Chordata; class Aves; order Coraciiformes; family Alcedinidae; genus Ceyx; species Ceyx cyanopectus. The sequence goes on from VYZU01012105.1 coordinate 14,790, forward strand.
GGGTCACAGCGCACTCGCATCGGTGCTGTAGTCGGTGGCATTTCCCGAGGCAGCGCCTTACACAGGCCTCTCGGGCTACCTTCACTGTCGGCCTAGAGCCCCCCCCGGCCAGGGCAGGCTGCGGCGGGCGGGTAAGGGGCTGTGCAGCCGCCTGAGGGCAGACCCCGGGCGGGCGCCATGAGGCTGCGGCGCGCGCTCCTCGGCCGGCACCGCCACCGTCCCAAAATGGCGGAGGCGGGGGGCGGGGGGTTGAGAGGCCGCTACAGCGACCCGCGGCCCCCCCGGCTTATTTTCTGTGGCTTCCCGCCCCTCGGCGCCGCAGCGAGGCGGGAGAGGTCCCGCCGCCCGGCCACGGCGCAGGAAAGAGGCGGGGGGACGGGACAGAGCGGAACGGCCCGGCCGTGAGGGAAGGGGCAGGGCGAGCGCCAAGGGGCGAGCCGCCTGCGCCACTCACCTGCCGGTAAGAGAGGCGGAAAGGCCGCAGGTAGAGAGAGGAGGTGCAGGGTTTGAGTTCCAGCTCCTCGATAGCCTCCATCCCTACCGGGGGCAGCGGCCGCCAGGACGTGGAGGAGGAGGAAGGGGAGGGCGTGCCCAGCCGCTGGCCGCCGGGCCGGTCCGAGCGCAGCAGGGCAGGGCCCAGCTGAGCCGGGCGGAGGGTGGCGCGGTCCCGGTGCGCTCAGAGCCCGCGGCGGTGCCCGCAGCCGGGCGGCGGCTGTCGGCTGCAGCACTGGGCCGGGCCCCCGGGCAGTGCGGAGCCGACAGCTCTCCCGCTTGCAGGCCGGCCCTGCGGGGGGTACAGTACCGGGCTACGGCTTCCTCGACCTGTCGCGAAGAGCCGAACTGCTGCATTTCATCCCCAGATCGAGGACGCAGCAGCAGCGCACATAGGTGTTGTCACCCCTACTCTGCAAAAACGCTTATTTTTGAAGCTGTTTTCTCAAAAGGCTGCTGAATGTTCTGTGCGGGACAGTTCTTTCCACAGGTTACACCAACATTCGTGCGGTGCTCTTGCAGTGCACAGAAACTGGGCCTCCTTCTCTGAAGACTTCATGTAACTTACATGTAACCTGTGCTGAATTTTGCTACAGGTCATTTCCATCCTGGATGCCCAGGTTTTGCAGGATGAGGACCATGCCCATTAAAAGCACAGCTTCTTATGTCTGCCTGTGTGGTGTTTTCATGCCACAGTGGGAGCTGGATGAGTGGTGTGGGAAATGAAGGTATAAAGCAGATTTCCTCGGTAGCCTGAGATGCATCATTTTGCACTTCTCAAACTTTCCCTCTCAGGGTCAGCTTCATTAGATTCAACTAGCTGTTTTCAGTGATAAAGTTACAAAATAATTGTCCTTTCCCCTTTTACTTCTTTTTTTTTTTTTTTTTAAACAAATCACTATTAGTTTTAAAAAAATCCTGATTTTCATAGGAGTTTGACCATCATTATGCAACATTATGTTAGAGTTCCCCTGGTGTTTTATTATTCCTGATAATGGTTTTCTAGATTCATGAGCAACAGAACTTGCAATTTGTTGTAATCATTATCTCTGATTTGTGTTCAGTTTCCATTCTGATATTCCAGTGTACAACTATTTGGTTACTATAATCAAATAATTTTGTCAATAGTGACCACACTGAGAATAATCTGAAATTTCTTGCATCTCTTATTATCTTGATTTCTGATACATCACAAAGAAATATTGTGTCTTCGTATCATAATACATTTTTAGCAGTATGGCTAAAAAGAACAGATACAGCAATTACAAAACCCACTTAGAATTACATGAGACAGCACTTACACTGCAGAATGCTCAACATCAGTGCTGATAACACAAGTGACAAATATATGTTTGGTGGGACCGAAAAGTGTGGTTTTTAAAATACATTTGCAAAGCTATCATACCAAATAAGCAACTAAATGTGGTTTATTAGCCAGCTTTGAAACTATTTGTGTAACTGTTTGCATCATTGGATATGTCTCTATATTTCTATTTTTTTCAGAATGATCCTGAGGTCTTCAGAGCTCCTGGGAACCCAAGCTATATATTTCTATTAAATTAATTCAGTCTTCCAAGTCCAATTGAAGTATAAACATAGTTTCTATGCACAGCAAGTTTACAGTATCTCCATTTGCTTATGTTAAAAGTTACCAGGTACCCAAGTTAGTTCAGACAGTTAGATTGCCCTCTTCAATAAACATTCTGACACCACTTTAAGGTTTTGAGTGTGTGTGTTTTGGGGAACATGTCATAGCATGTGATGGATTGCTTATTCCATTCTTAGTCTTAGGTGGGAAGCTTTTGGGGTTGTGATGTGTCACAGACCTGATCTCACTAATGTACCTGGAACATTTGAATGCACTGTCACAACAAAACACATTTCAGGTCTATAGTGTTAATTGCAACTGCAAGCTGAAGACGATCAGAAAATGTTCTTTGAATGTGATGGCTGAGCTGGGGATTTAACAGGCTGATACTGAGGAGCTGTTGTAATGTTACCAGTTCACAGGTGAAATCTGAGTGAGAAAATGAGTAGGAAAAATAGGTCCTGTATAGTGGGACTAATGTGGAGAAGCTTGGCCTGAATTTCTTTGTAGTCCTTCATTAAGGTCAGGATACCCTGTGCAACAAGTGGCTTTGCCAGTGCTGGTCCAGGAACGTTCCTGGGAAGGAAATGCCCGTCAGCTCCCATTTACCTGAGGTGCTGGAGCACATCCAAAGAAGGGTATTGAAGCTGGTGAAGGGTCTAGGTCACACATCTTATGAGGAGCACTGAGGAAACTGAGGTTGTTTAGCCTGGAGAAAAGGAATGTCAGGGGACACCTCACTCTTTCAAAGGGGGTTGTAGCGAGTTGGGGGTCAGTCTCTTCTCCCAAGTAACAAGAGGATAGGGCATCAAGGGGTGCCAGTGGAGGTTTAGATTGGGCATTAGGAAATCTTTCTTCACCACGAGGGTTGTCAAGCCCTGGACCAGGCTTCCCAGGGCTGTGATTGAGGCACCAACTTCGGATGAATTTAAAATACATGTACATCCAGTGCTTAGGGACATGGTTTAGTGGTGGACTTTGTAGTGTTAGGTTTACAGTTAGACTTGATGATCTTAAAGGTCTTTTCTAACTGAAAGGATTCTATGATTCTGTTCCAATGGACAATAACAAAAGGGAATAACTTATTTTTTGGGTGAGATGCACCCCTGCTTTCCTGTTCCCTTGCACTACTGTCATAGCTTGTTTAAAGGGAGTGACCTGGCTCTGGATGCACTGGCTTCATGCCAAGAGGTATATGACAGGGTACAATGCAGACACACTACTCAACTTCTTGGCTCTGTTCACACAAAGTCCCACCATGTCAGACATGCCCACCATGCAGTCACCACCATGCTGAAATGACTACAAAGGACACTGAGAGGTGAGGTGTGTTTGCTCAGTGCTGCTTCATATGGATTTATAGCCTATAATGATCAGCTAGAAGACCTCTGAGCTACTTTGTTGTGTACTACTTGACATCCCCATGTGTCTGTTCTTTTTCTTCTCCTTTGCAGAAGTACTAGTGATGGTTTTCCTCCAGAAACTTGTGAAAATAAATATTCATAATTCCAAGGTGTTCATGTACTGTGTTCATTACTTCAGTTCCACATTCACCATTATGCCCCTAATTGAAATAGCTGCCAGTGATGCACTTCAATAAACCAAATGCTTTGTGCCACCACCTCTCCCTTGTTAACTGCTATTGTTAATTTAACTCCAGAAAACAGGGAAGTGTCAGAATGACAGGTCACTTTCACTATATTAAATGCATTCCTTTATCTTGCTTAGAATTGTCTTCTGTAGTATATGTTGTGTTTTGCCTTTTTAAATCAGAGAGAGAAGGTTGTGAATGTTGTTGTGATTGTTTTCCTGGAGCTGCTGTTGTACAATGCCAACATCTAGATGTTTTGCCTGCACAGGATCAAATGGAGCTAAGAATAGTTTATGTAACAGTTTGATAAAAACCCTAATAAACAAAAAACATGAGTAAAAGTATGACTTTCCTGGAAAGAGCAGCAGAGTAGGTCAACAGGCAGACAGGAATAATAAGAAGTGTTATGTCTGGAGCTGAAGAGTCTTAAGGGAAGATTCATTGGGATTTCTTACAGAAACTGAAGTGCTAACATTAGTGTTAAAAAGGAATTCTCTCCGCAGGGTGAGGTTCTTTGTTTAACAGACTTATCTTTCCTTCAAAGCACTGTTTGCTCTCTCTTGTATTGTGAGTAACTTTTTATTACCAGCAAAATATCCAAACAATTTTTTTCTTTGTTGTTTTTTTTAAAAAAATAATCCCCTTGAGCTTGAAGTTTCTGACAACAGGGTCCTTCCCTTCCCCTTGAACACGAGCAAGACACGAGGTCCTTGGGCATGCAGTTGGCAGAGGGGCAGGTTGCACCCTCTATCCTCACCAGACTCACTTTGTTCTTTGGCATGCCATGGCTCATGAACAAAAATCATGAAGTCCAAGCCATTCTTAGTTCCAGAGAGCTCAATACATTGCAGAGTAACATTATTTTAAAAAATATTTTGATATTTGTGAGTACTGTAGTTACTAAGATACTGCAAGTACAAAAGCCTCAGCAACTAGAGGCATGCTGACTTGCAGTTCCCAGCTGTCAGTTTTGAAAAATTAATTCTAACCCTCATGGTTGAAGAAAAAAAAAGCCAGGAAATGTAAACTATGGCAAACCTATGGTTTATGAGCTGCTAAGCGCAGGGCCTGTGCCAAGGGCAATGTCACATGTATAGTAGAAACACTTTGATGTTGAGGTGACAGATAACCTGAATCCCCAGCTCTGGGCAGAAGAAAGCCAGCAGAGGCTGCTGAAGCCAGCGGGTGTTGGCTGACCCAGGATCCAGTTGCAAGCCTGGTTCAGCCCCATCCAGCAGCAGATGGTTGGGACACCTGCAGAACTATTGGCTTCTGCCTGAAAACTACACCCAGAACTTCCTCCTCAACTCCCATGTACAGTTTCTGTTAAGGTCACATAAGGGTGTCAGGAAGGTCTGATAGCTTTGCTGTAAATTCTTAGACAGATAAATGAAAATGTCCAAAATCCAGTATATTTATCATCTCATGTTAGCAATCCTTATAGTCGGCAGCTTGCAAGCTCGTCCTTTTCATGTGCATCCTTGCATTGCCAGAGACTTTAGTTTTCCATGCCTTTCTGGGGAACAGATGCAGGTTCTTTCTGTAGTGAAGTGGCAGTTGTGAAGGTTGCCTTCTAAAGTTTACTCCGTAGGTTCCTGTGGAAAAAAGCCTGAAGCTGCCAATACCTAGCTTTTAATTATCACTCAGTTCGGGGGCATAACCACCCTGGTTACATTCATGGAAGTCAGGAATCGTGCTTATGTCATTCTTCTGGCATTGTAAATACAGACATAGAGGAATTTGCTATAGAATCATAGAATACCAGGTTGGAAGGGACCTCAAGGATCATCTAGTCCAACCTCTTAAGGTAAAAAAACCAAAACAGTTTAAATGAGCTGGCCAGCACCCTTTTTTCTTTGCTGCTGCAGCACGCTATTCATTCATTATGAGCTTGTCCACCAAGAACTCCAGATCCCTTTCTGCAGGGCTGCTCTTCAGCTCTCTTTGTATTTCAGTAGAAACATTTCTGAGAGATGTTAAAACAACAACAACAACAAAAGATATTTCCTTTCTATTGCAAATACAAAACTAGAGGTCCACAGTGCAGTGAATAACATGCCCCAAAAGTTTTATTTACAATCACTCAGTTCAGAGCTTCTTTAATCACATCCTAATCACAACCTAAAGAATTCAGAGCAATTATGAGTGTATGGGTTTGCAGAATTTTGTTCATAAGGACTGAAAGCATGAGCAAGGCAGGAATGGGGTATGGTATTGCTGATGTGCAATGCACTGATGTGCACCACGCCAAGTCAAAGCAGTATTTTGGTTTCTTTCCTGTAGGTGTTTTCATTGGCTTCTCCTTGTTTTCAGAAAAACAAGTCGTGTCTCTTTTGATGAGAAAGCAAAGTCAAGCACTTTGCAAAGTCAAGTAGTGTCTCATGTCTAACAGCAAACTCACCTGTGTCTAGTAAAATAGTGTGATTTCCCAGAAGAGCTGAAATGTATCCATCTGCCTGGTGAAATAGAAGGCTGAAAAAAACCCTCTTTTTTCAATGCGAATCATTATTAAAATCCTTGAACTAAATATGATAAGAAAAAAATATTTAACTATATTCAATATAGATATTGATATCATGACATGTAAAACTGATCTCTAAAAATAGTGGAGGAAAAAAGCTCTTCAACATAAACATGTCGCTAATATGTCAATTAGTTCATAATTTATTCATAATATGACAAGTTGCAATGTGGTTTAAAGTAGAGAGAGGGAGGTGAGAACATAGAAAGTAAATTCCGATTTCCAGTTTTTCAGCTGGAGGAAGAACAAACACATAGTCTGAAAAAATAAGAAACAATATGCATGCAAAATTTAGATACTTTTAAATTATTTTAATTACTATTCAACAAATGTAGCCTACAGCTAACAGTGAAAATGATTAGAGAGAAGACTTTGATTTTTCAATAAGCACCTCTCTAATGAGGGAAAAAAGAAAATGATAACACCCTGTTGTTTGTATTACAGTATTATGTACAGCTACAATCTGGGTCTCATTTTATGCTCTCCTTTGTGCTATAAACTGTTCAAATACAGGTAGAAAAAATGGTATTTTCTCCAAAGAACTGCAAACTAATTCATAAAAAAGGAACAAACAAGATATATACAGGAAGGAATAAGGAACAGCTGAAGGAAAGTAAAGGAATAAGAAGAATCTGCTTTGCTTTGCTCCATATGTCTGCAATAGAACCGGAAGGAGAAAAGTATTTCGATTTCTCAGGGAACCTTGGTGTTCCAATAGTTTGAAATTGTCTGTAAAAAAAGACTGGAGCCTAAGTTGTTGGATACTTGAATGTTGGCCATGGCTTTAGCCATGACCCTGGTATCTCTGAATTCTCCACTCACCATGACACTGTGCTATGCCTGGTAGCCTGCCCTGGACTGCAGGCATGATAATCCCAAAGGTCCTTAATCTTTGGGCAGTTTGCCTAGCAAGATTAGTTGAAGCTGTGAGAGCTGGAAGCCCTGGTCCTCAGGAGACTAACAGCTGGGCTGCTCAGAAGCTGGGGCTGGCATAAATCCACTGGAAGCTTGTCTGTTTTCCAAAGGAATTTAATTGAATACTTGCTTATATGAAATGTTTCTGTTCAATAAATTTAGACATTCTAAAGAAAATAAATTGTCAATTATTTTTTTTCACCATATGTAGGAAGCAAGTACCTGGCTTTTATTTTGATGTATATAAATATAAATCACACAGAATCATAGAATGTTAGGGTTTAGAAAGGACCTAGAAGATCATCTCCTCTTCTCCAGGCTAAAGAGCCCCAGCTTGTTTCCTACAGGACAGGTTTTTCCCCTTTCCCTCTTCAAATCTAGTTTAAAGCTCGATCAATGAGCCCAGCCAATTCTTGTGATAGAAGCCTTCTTCCCCTATGAGAGAGATGTGCCCCATCTGACACCAGCAGACCAGGTGTCATATAAACCTTTCCATGACAAAATCCCCAAAATTCCTATGGTGGCACCAGTGTCTTAGCCATGTGTTAATTACATGTGTCTTCCACCCTCTATGTGTATTTTGCACCCCAACCTTCAGCCCACCTCCCTAGCGCCCTGAAGTCCTTCTTGATTGCATTTGGGCTCCTCTCAGAAATCTCATCATTACCCACCTGGATAACTATTAAGGGATAATAATCAGAGGCGTGCAACAGATCAGGCAGCTTTCTTTAATGTCCTTAACCCAAGCCCCAGGGAGGCAGCAGACTTCCCTGTGTGCTGGGTTGGGTCTGCAGATCAGCCCCTCTGTTTCCTTCAATAGAGAGTCGCCCACTACGGTAACCCTTCTTTTCTTCCTTGTTGAGGAGTCCTAAGTTGTGCAGCTGAGGGACAAGCTGTGGGTGAGTCACCAGATAGAACTTCATTAGAAGGAGCATCGAATTCCAGGGTTCCATAACCCCTAAGTGAGGGCAATGATGGAGGGGAGGAGGTGGAGAGAGGACCTGCCCGCCCTCATGAGGTGGGACATGCCTCCAAGCCTCCCCTTCCACAACTTGCCCACCCTCCAACTAGTTATAAGGAGAATGACTGTCTTCCAGGAGGGCCTCATGTCTATTTTTCAGAGGCACCTGAGGAATAGAAGCAGGCAAAGGGGGTGCTTGCCTTCTGCCATGCCCATGAACTTGCCTCCACTCACCCCCTTTACTTAGGGTTCTGTTATTTGTCTGAGTGAGGCAAGATACAGGGGCCCCTTGATCCTGAGTATTGTCTGTCTGTTGAATGGAGCACAGAGCATGGCTCCAGCAGTCTATTTCAATTTCATTTTCCCTAATGCTCCTGAGCCTTTCTACTTCAGCTTGAAGCCTCAAAACCTCATCTTCAAGCTGGGCCACTCAGCTGGGCCACTCATCTACCTGCTCACACCTCACTTTGCCATGAAAGTTACCCTCTGAACTGCATGCATATGTGATTTATGAGATAGAAAGAACAGGAGACACAATGGATATTTTCCTGCTTCTTCTTTATTTTGTCTTGTATAGTATTTTTGTATATATTTGTATTTCAACAGTGCTTAGGAATCCAAAACTTTATGGTGCTTTTCGGTATCAAACACAGAACAAAAAAATCTAAATGCTTTTTTGCAATGCTTGTGGTTAGAAGTGAGTTGGAGGAGAGCTCTGAGGAAGGACAGTGTAAATTCTACACAGTGTAGTTCAAGGGGATGCAGCTTTTCGTCAGAGGGCAGGTGTGACTGAAGGACAGCACAGAGCCTGGGAGTGTTATGGCAGAGCAGGATGTAGGCTGGAGATACAGCACAGCAAGAGTTCTCTTCAGGAGTGTTGAAGTCAGGAAGCTATATTGCCTTATGTAGGGTCAGACTGATTGAGCTGAGGTGATTTTAGCAAGTAATTTTTAGCAAGCAGTTGAGCTGACCAGTTGGTGAGAGCTCACTGAAAAGTTCCAGTTTGGGTCTTTAAGATATTGTGTCTCCTAAGAATCAAGGTTCTGAAAAATGAAATCCTAGACATACTATGTTGTCTCTCAAAACTGCTGCCACTGACATATTCTAGCTTTTGAGTGCTTTACTTCGAAACCTTGACAATATTTTTTTTTTTTAATAAATACTCTGCATAGTTAGACATTTTCAATTCTTTGGTTATAGTTCAGCAAAAATAAAAGAAAAACAAAATCACAAAAATTAACCCTTCCCCTCCTTTCCTATTTGTGAACTATCTTGCTGCATTTCTAGTTTTGCATTGTGTTCTGGGAGACTGCAATGGTTTCCAGAGCATTTCAGTTGGATATTTGGACAGTAGTAAGCTCACGGTAAAACTGAGTCTAGGGATGTCCAACCCTCATCTCTGCCAATCTCCTGGAGCAGCCTATTTTCACTTTACTTTTGCAGTGCTCCCTCTCTTAATGTCTATTCTGGTACCTGCCTGCAGCCACTTCATTAGAATGCCTGCAGAACAGGAGAGGGGTGTGTTTGATGTTGATAGATGTAGAGACCAAAGGAAAGACACTGGTTGTTTAGCTACGTACTTATGCATAAGGGTGTTTGACCCCAGGCTCTGAGCAACCTGATCTAGTTGATCCCTGCTTACTCCAGGGGGGTTTGACTAGATGACCTCTGGAGGTCCCTTCCAACCCGGCATATTCTGTGATACAGCTGAACAAGATGGACAGACACAGGCCATTAGGATCAGAAGGGTTTGTGCTGCACTAAATGTATCATTGCTTTTCAATTGATAGGGAGCTAATCACTACATTGTTTTTTCACTGCAACTAGATCTGAGAATCTCTCACATAACTAAGCAGACTGTGTGATGAAAATGCCCTTCTTCATGCAGATCAGGAATTACACATTGTTTTAACCAGAGTGCTCTGCTATAGCTACTACAGTTTTCTACTTGATATTTTGAAGACATACAATCCATGTATGCTACCATATCTGCCTGAAGCACTGTCATGATTTTGAGTCAATCTTTGGCAGAAACAATAGAACAGCCTCACAAACAGGTGGTTCTCATCACTGGGTGCATAATGCTCTGTGTGTGCATTTAGCCTTTTGCCTCACGCCCTGATCCTGTGGAGAATGTTGTTCTCCCTGGATGTAGATGTGGATGCCTTTGCTGGAGAAGGTAACTAAGTACTTCCTTCACCCATACATTCCTCTTGTTACCTGTACAAATATCTCTAGTCAATCAGGTGAACCAAAAGCACATAACCTGCCATTACTAAGGACAGCATTGTTGATTTGTGTACATAAGAAAGGAAAATGTATTTAGAGTGAATGTGAGTGTTGTGTTCTTCATTCATGTGTGACCAAATTCTAATCTCATTGAGTCTGCCGCAAATCCGAAATAACTGACCGAAGTCAGAGCAGTTCCTGGGGATTTGTGCTACTGTAAATGAGAACAGAACAGAGAAATTTTTCTCCCTCTCTCTCATATTAGTGAGAAGAAAAGCTGGAATGTCAGCCCAGCTATACTTCTTTGCTTTGCTCGTGTAGTTATAAAATGGACATTATTTTAAACTTTTTTTTTTTTTTTTTTTCTGTTTAGAATATTCCAGAAGGGGAGCATTGATGGTTTCTTATTTTACAGGAATATAAACATTAAAAGTAATTTTTCTTTTACACATGAGTTAGGAAGCATAATTTACTTGAAAGGACCCTATTATATACTCAGTACTGTATTTGTTTATCTAATTGAATAGAAGAGCATTTACTGCAGTTTCAAAGTTAAGCCAATAAACATTTGTCTTTGTGTTGCGGCAGCAATGTTTGACAATTGGATTGGGCAACACCCATTTTAACTTGGGTTTATTTTATAGTATTGATGAAGCAAAACTCCCAAGTACATTTTCTCTCCCTCGACTGCACCATTGCCACAATTTGGATATTTGACAAAAGATACTGAAAGCCTTTCTTAAAAGTTGCCTGGGTTACTTACATCATCCTTGTTGCTAACACCACTGTCACCTCACAGCCTTACATTTTGCTTCACCTACACCTGTGTACATTGTGTGTAGCAAGATAGAGAAATGAGCACTAGGATTTTAAATGGACCTACATATGTCATTCCTCTTCAAATAAGGAGAAAAGCAGCAGAAAACAAACATAACCTTTTTCTTTTATACACAGTTCTCACACCAAAACATCAGTCCAGTCATTCTGCCTACTGCAAATCCAGGAACACAATATTTATAGGAGTGCTTAAAAAAACTTTCTTTTTCACTGTCAGTTGTGTGATGCTGTTGGCATTCACAGAGAGAAAAATATTTAGCATTACTACTTCTTTTTTTCTTCTTTTTTTTTTCTTTTTTTTTTTTTAATTTTTATTCTATAAATGACATTCTGGGTTGTGCTGCCTGTTTCAAACAGCTCCTGGAGCATCTCTCCTAATCAGTTCCTTTTGGGAGCAGGATCCGTGTTTGTTCTGAAGCTATGCCAGTGCCTGCAGTGCATGAGGACTACAGATAAGAGCTTTGTTACAGAGGCATGAGATCAATTCACCATTCCAGGCCATGTAGTAAGTGCATTCCTGACTGAATGTTACATCGTTTTATTTTCCTGGGACAGCATTGCACTTTGTCTCCTGGCTGAAAGAGATTCATTAGATACAGGAAGTCCTGCTAAACATCCATAACGTTACATTAACAGCTGCTGGTAGCTCTTTGAATGCCCAATGATCAGCGGAGAGTTTGCAAGATACTTGGTGCCTCTTTGCTGTGATTTTTTTCTTCATCGTTCTTCAGAATAGAAACGTCTGTAAAAAAAAAAAAAAAAGGGCAGTTAATCCTTAAGGTTATGAGGAGAACTTTTAAAACATGGACCAGATGGAAATCAATGCGGTAGTGTCTGCAAGCAGACGGATTTGCTCAGAAGCAGGCTGAAGGCTGATACTATTTGGATTAAAGGGAAAAGAGCTGTGAAGCAGTTCGTACAACTTAGATACCAACAGTCCAGTTCAGGGAATCTGCAAGTCTGCAGTGAGCCCCGTCTAATTCTACATTGTTGATAGGTTTGTTTTTGCTGGTGGCTCAAGAGAAACCCAATTTTCTCTCCTGTTGATTTGTGCTCCTTCTGTTTTGTATAGACAACTTCCATTACTTCCTTTGGCAGCACACAAAGAGAGCTGACTCACTACCAGCTCTGAGCACAAAAAAAAAAAATCTCCAATCTATAGAAAATAAATTTATATTCTTCTACTTGTTTTCTGCACTTCCCAAGCAGTGACAACATTGTTAAATGGAAACTATTTTAAAAGCTCTAGTTGGAAGAAAAATATTTTCTCACAAGAATAAAAAGAAAATGACGAGTGAATGATTAAATGTTTGATTTGAACTCTTTATCTAATAGAAACTCTTGTGTTGGAGTTGAACTTAGTGGCTGCTTTATGTGTGGTGCCTCCAACACAGGAAAATGCCCATCACTATAACAACCTATTGGGGAGTGAGTGCTCTGCCAAATGAACAGTGCACAGGTGGTAGGAACTAATGGCTAGAACAAGTATGTATCTGATAATCAGTATGGACAGTCCCCATGGAGGAAAACTGCTCTAAGAGATAGCAAAGGTAAAAAAGAGGGGTAAACAAAGGAATGCCCATCTGAAGGGTCTAGATGTTCTCATGCAGCACCTTGCAATACACCTAGTTACCTGGAAATTCTAGGTTGTCATGTTCTTAAAAATTCACAGGCAAGACCATGCATGGTACCATTTGCTTTAATAATAGTAATTAGTGGTCTAGTAGAATAAACAAGGATTTTATGAAAATGAGGACTGGTCCAGTCATGGATGCCTCTGGGACAAAGATTGAATCCTATGCTTGTCACCAGTCAATGCTCCCCTCAATGTGTAGAGTGCCCAGTATATGTTTTGCCAGATATTGCTGCAAGCCTTAAAAAGGACCATTTTTGTTCAATAGCTACATTGCACATGCAGCTGGGTCTCAAAAGCAGCTCCATGCTGACAGAAACACCTCCTGTTTCCCTAGTGCAGGCAGGCAGAAGAGGAGGTACGAGCTTCTGCTCAAAACCTAAATTGCAGAATGTTTGTGTACTTTTGCCTATTTCACCCTTGCAGGGAGATGCTCTATGACATTGCAATAGCAAGAATTAGCTGTAGGAAGCTATAGTGGGGCAAGTTTAAATAAGAAATAATATATGTGTTTCTAACAGTGGGGATCATTACCACTGGATCACATGTTCCAAGGGAAACTATCTCATGGCTTTGGCATAGGTTTGGAACTAGATGATCTTTAAGGTCCCTTCCAACCCTGACAATTCTATGTTTCTAAGCTGGCTGATAGTTAATGTGATTTTTTTGGTAGTTTATAGACAAGTTGACAGATTCAATGAAGTTTCATCTTTTGAAAGGATGTGTGACTCAAAGTAAATAGTGATTTGTCTGTGTATAAGTTCATGGCAGAAAACACATTGTTTCCAGTCCTCCTCTACCTCCTGTCTCCTCTTCCCTGATGTCTCTCCTGTGTTCCCAGCAGAGAGGCTCAAGAGGACAACCTGCAGTGCTGGCATCTTTTGTGTCTGAAGCTCAGTGACAACAGGGCTACTCTCTTGGTATGCAAGGTGATGTAAGGAAAAGAGGACTTAAGTTTCATGTTTCTGCCTTTTTGCCTTTTGTCTCATATTTTCCTCCCTTGATTTGGGAAAATTAAGTGCTGCTGGGAGAAAAGAGCAGGGGAGCTGGAGTATAAGATGAATCCTAGAACAGGAGTCTTCAGGCTGTTATTTCTACCTGGTCACAGATATTAAAGTAAGTCCCTGTTGTTATCAGATGCTACATCCAGACAAGACAAGATTCTTGAAGACTTCAAGTGTTGTTAGTATCTGATGTCAGTCAACAACATAAAAAATGTAGCGCTCAAGTCCTAGAGTTCTGGAGGTTGGACATGATATGGTGAGGATTCAAAATAAATAAGCATATAAGTTTTCCTGCACTATAAGTCTTTAAGGCTTCTGTGTTTTTCAGCAGAAACTTGGAGGCTTTAATTATTTAAGTTATTGTGATTTTTTTTTTTCTTTATATATTTAGATAACCAGTACTGTAGTATAAAGAAACGTATCAGAAGATTTGCAATGATATCCTTAAATCTGGGATGGGACTGTTGTGAGACTGAAGCAAAGTCCTGGTTTGATTTGCAGAAGTAATTTTCACAAGCACCTAGATATGTTTAATAAAAACAGATTTCCACCTTTCCAACATCATTTTTAGTCATAGCAGAATATTTTGCAGTTCCCACTCAAGCCACACTGTATGTGATACCAATGGCAATGCTGTTGAATCAGGGAGAGTAAAATCAAACACCATTGCAATCAATCTTATGCTTGTCAGATAGGAAACAGAGCAGAAAAATGTTAAATCTCCTCCAGCAATGCTGTAATGGGAGACCTCAGTCATCTTTACTTCCTAAGTCACTTGCACACCAGGTAAAGTTGATTCTCCAAATTAGGTCATGTGTTTGCTTCATTCTGAAATATTTTTATTAAAATGAAAAGTGTAGTCTCTTTCTTTTCCCAGACAGAAAACAAACATTGGCATCTAGAATGGTGGAAGACAAATACCTGGTGCTGGGCAACTTGATTAAAGCATATTCCTTGTAATGAGTGGTGCCTCCCTTATCCTGCCATTGTGTTCTGACAGGAGAAAAAAAAAAAGAAAAAAAGGAGGGCCTGCCCTTTCCCATTGTGCAGTCACATTTTCCAAGTTCTGCCAAAATAGGTTTTATAAAAAGCTCTAACAGAAAAAAAATAATTTAACTTTGTCTTCTAGTAAGCCACTGAAACAACTCCTGAACTAAAGAAATCTTCAGTGTCTTATATATATGAAAGCTGTTGAAGTTAGTGCTGTGTCAAGCATACCACAGAAGGAGAATATTGATAAAAAAGGTTTTGAGATAAATGTTATCTGAGCTTTGCTTAAAGGTATGTTGCTATATTTGAAGCTGAATTTTACTTAAAACACTGGAAAGGTAATAGAGGAAGAAATGATTTGCAGCCAAAGACAGAGCATTTGTGCTGTTATATTTTTATCACTGTCATCACCAATACCAACATTTACATTTACCTACAAGTATACATTAAACCATCAATCTACTAAAATATTAACAGACATTATTAGCTGTAATAGCCCAGTTCAGTCAGTCAGCTTTAATGGAAGAGTCTCAGAGTCTCTGCATCATGTTTGCATTACCCAGAAACAGTTGCTTGTGGGCATTCACCTGTGTGCAAACTGGCAGGAAAAATGAAAATTGTGCATCGTATGCTTACATTTTGGAAACATTAAAAAGATGCTATAGTCAGTAGACAGATGCAGGTATCCTCATAAAACACTAAAAAAAACATCAAATACAAACTGAGTCTTAGGCTAAGCCATGTCCTCAGCTCTGTTTTGTGGCACTTCTGTTTGTTTTAAAGACTCAGCCTGGATTTTCCTCAGTCTTTATATGCTGAGTGTTACTGTACTGGTTCCACCACCAGCAGACTTGGTAAACAAGAATGTGCCCGGGGAAAAACAGACATGGTTAAAAAGATCTGTGTCACCAGCCAAAGTCTGGTTGGGTTAATGTAGGCTTCTAGCAACCAAAATAAAACAGTTGTGCAGGGCCAAGAATTTTGAGATAGAGAGGGCTGGAGGAATTCTAAATATGCTACAGAAGTGGAAGCAACAGGACTTGGCAAAATCCTTGATCTAGTTAGAGAAACAATGTGCCTTGCTAGCCAAACAACAGGGTGGTGGTGAGAGAGTGAGATGGCAAAACCCTTGGACAGAGGCAACAGAAGATATCCAGGAAGGGGTGTTTGTGACCTGGGTCTGGATGCAGATTAAAAGTTAGCTCTGATGAAATACCCATTTGCTCAGATCTTTGGTTCAGTGAAAATATAAATTCCCAACCTAACATTCTTCTTTAGCATGTTCAAGGGACCCGCACTGACCAAATAATCCCGAGAGATCCAACAATAACACAGCATTCTTGAGATACAAATATATAAATATAATATGTATGACTCTATCCATACTTAGTATATGTAAGTGTTAAATGGAAATGACTGACATAGTAGTTTAAGTAATAGAGATAAATAATTTTTTATGAGAATAGTATTAAACAGTTACAGTGAAGAATCTAATTTCCTTGTGCTTAACTTCAGTTCTGTATTGGCACATTTGAATTTGGGTTTTCTTCTTTTTCTTCATTATTTTAGGGATGATTGCATTTCCCCATAGCTGCTTTACTAACAGGCAGAAATTTATCTGTGGAACCTGCATCAGTGAAGCTTAACTTATAAATGCTTGTGCCTGTTTGGCAAGAGAATTAGCAAAGTGGTGTGGATATTTTTATAGTCACCAATTACACAGTAATGTGTATTGATTGTGAGGAAAGCAGTGCACATACCAGTTTCTCAGCGCAAAAGAAAGATGCAGTCAGCCAACGTGTCACTTTTTCTGTAGGAATTTTTGTTTGTTTGTTTGTTTTAGCACCACGTTCAATATAAAAGGCAGGTACTTTCAGTTAATTAAAATTACACATTTTATCCATGCCATCAATAGATAGGTGTGTATAAGGTAGAGATTTTATCTCACTCAAAGAGAACACGGGTTTGGTTGACTCTTACTCTTTGAATTTGTGTTTGTGGCTTATTATCATTGTAATCACCAAAATATAAATTTCCTTCTAAGTGCTCAATTGAACCTGACAACTCTGAGGGAGCATTTTACAGCAGAGGACCCCTCCATCTGAACCCTTGGACTGCTCAGGGTCTTTTTTCTTCTCGCATTGGAGCTGTCAGAGCTCACAGATTTTGTACTGGGTTGAGTCAGCAAGATACAACCCCACTTCTCTCTGCTGGCATCTGGCATCCAGAGCCTGGGTTGCCATAGCAGGAGAGATGCACGAGACCCTGCAGGGCCTGGAGCCCGATGAAGGGTGGAGTTATGGCCCGTGCCAAAATATGCAAGGAATTGAAATAAAGATTCTCCTAATCCTATACAACATGCATTTTAAAAAATGCCTAGATCTCTCATCAAAGTAAAACGTAATGAGGGATATTATTGCATGCCTTCTTAATTGGAACAGCTTGTGAGAGAGAAGTATTTGGGAGGATTTCAATCACACAACAAAGCTCAAGTGTGTGTGCTCTGCTCGTGTGGAGCTGCTGCCCCGTAAATCCATGTGCATGTGGAGCAGCTGAATGGCAAGGGACAGTGGGACTGCCTGGGTGCCCAAAGTGATGCACATGCAGGGAAGTTAGCTCAGATCTTATGCTGTAGTAAGACACAGTAAGATCCTTCTGGACTTCTAAACAAGACTTTGTCACTTCCCTGTGTGCAGCAGTGAACACATTACCAAGTCTTGTATAACTGTAAGAAATATTTTCTGCAGAAGTATAAGGGAGTGATAAAATTTTTGTCTTCTCTTGCAGTTATTCTTCCAAACTCGAAGATGGTGGTGACAGCAAAAGAATGAACAAGTGTGCAGTCAGTCCAGAAAACTTTATTCCTGTGATACCCAGGCCTGTGAGTGAGACACTGCAAATGGATGGGAGAAATTCCCATAGACAGGGTGGTGGAGAGACACCAGCAACATAGACAAGATTCAGCACAATTAGGGAGGGCTTGACACCTCAGGAGGTAAGAAATGCCTTCATCCTTCTGGGCTGATGGTGGCTCTGCAATTCTGTGGCCAGAGGAATAATACCCCAGGGTACTACTCACACAGACAACCTGGTTACAGGCCAGGTACTAATTTATCTGGGTTCCTGTGTTGGAGCAGGGAAAGTGAAGAAAATGTTAGAAATTAAAGTAAGATGATGTTAATGATGTCTGCCACAAAGTTTCTTCTTAGGCAGTATACTGTTCACACACCTGGAGTAAATGTAGAAACAAGTTTGTTATATTTTATTTGTACTAATTTTCTTACTAATTTGTATGATTAATACAATATTATTTTATTCTTTAATACATTTCTTGATGGAAGAGGAGTGTAGCTGGAAAGGTTTATTTTAATGCAGTGCATTGAGAAGAGCTGTTGCTTGGCATTCAATAGTTAAGTTATGAAGTATTGGACACTGGAGTAATAAAAACCTACATGCTTTGATCGTGTAGTTAAAAAATGATTAAAGTATAGAATTGCATGTGCCAACATAGACCTCCACCCACAGAGAGATTTAAAGCTGTCGGGGGAAAAAGGAAAGTTGAAAGACAGCTTAAATATAATAATTCAGCAATTGAGATGCTTGATTATTTCAAAGATGGTCAGAATAATTGGTATTTGTTATACTAGACCTAAGAAACTTATCCCAAGACATTTCCTCTTGAATGCAACCAAAAATCTAAAAATTGCAAAGAAGAGGTAGCATATCAGAAAGATGAGTTTCCTTATTTTCTATTGAACTGAACCCATTGAATTTATAGCCTGGAGAATTCCCTCTTCCCCTCTTGGTACCTACACACTGCTCTGGATGACCCCTGACCTCCCTTCTGTTGTGTGCCTCAAATAGAAAAGACCAGAGTATTTGGTAATATAGTTTGCAGGGATTAAAAGCTTTTTCTTTTAATTGTATGCATATTGTCATCTCCCAGGCAGACAAAATTACCTTGTGGAATTGCAATTATGAACTTGTTACTGGTTTATCTAATTGATAAAGAATACAGAGACTTGTTGAGTTGGAAACTCAACGCTGACATGTAAACTGCTCCAGTTAAGGCACACCCTTACACCCACACACAATCCTGATTTCAGTCAGTAGGAAGCCTCTGGTTTTGCATAATCATTTTTGTAACCAGTATAGAAGACTTAAGAATATGTATTAGCTGATGCTTGCAGGTTTGCATCTGCCCAGCCAAGCCTCTTAATTCTTTTGTAGCGGTGGTTTTGATACTGTAAAGTCAATATTTGATCTCATAGTGTCCTTGATTATATTAAATAATTTAGATTCTCTGTCCAATTACAGATCTGTAGCATTTTGTCAAGCATTCTTCAATAAAAGGAAGAGAGGACGGAGCCAGACTCTTCTCAGTGTCATCCAATGACAGAACAATAGGAGACAGGACAACAGATTTCAAATTTTCATTAATCTATAAGATGGAATGTGCTCCCAGAGACTACAGCCTGGTATGATGAGACAGATTTTGCCTCTTGGAAGTGCAGGTGCATTCTCCAACATTTCTGTCAGTTTGGAGCGTTAGACCTTAGGGGCCTCGAGGGACTGGTTTAGGATATCACTTGACCTTAAGTTAGTCTTAATAATTGGAAGTAGAAGCATAAAAGTGTGATGTAATTAATAGGTGATGTATTAGAAGTAAATAATACATGGATTGAGTTTAAATGGGGAAAGAAGTGACAGTTCCACAGAAACGCATGGCAAAGGAGATGTCTTGGCCAGCTTCACCTGCACTGACAAACATCTGGCTATAAGGGTAAGTCTGTTGAGAAATGGACAATCTAAAACAGAGCTGTAAAAGAGAGGTGGGCAGTCAGATTCATGGAGAACAGGACATCACACACTTTTGGTTTCCTCTGAAAATGGGTAACGTGAGGTTTTTATTACTTATTTCAGAGGGCTAAAGTTTCACTTGGCGTTTTACCATGGCACAATGGAAATGGACATGTAATAAATGGTCAAATCCTCTATGTCAAATGGAAATAACTAACATTTTCAAGTTAAAATAGTAAAGAACATCTTGAAATGTACCTATAGAAATAAGCCCTCTAGCTAATAGTAAATGACTATTTATAATTGCCTATTGGGATGCCTGACATCAGATGGTTGTACTAGTAACATGAGAATGGTATCTGACAGGTTGGGAATAACACATGGCAGGAGATGGGAATATTGATTTGTAGGCAAAATTTGGAAGGAGGGGGAGGGAGAGAACAGCCAAGAATGTGCTTCACTTTATAAGAAAGTGACATTTCCTACCTCCAAAACAAAAACCCGAGAAAGAAAACACATTCCAAAATGATATCATCACATTCCTTCTATACGGACAAACATGTGGTACTGTAGCTGCTGTTTCCTGCGTTTGTGATTTCCCTCAAAGAGTGTTTCAGCAAGAGATGTTTTCAAACAGGAAGATAAATTCAGCTTCAATGTCCTTAGGAGTCTCTTGGCATAGTCAGACCTTCTCTCTGAGGCCAAGACTGGCGTACATAACAATGTCTGGGTTGGACAATAAACCAGCTCGTAAATTTGTGATGTAGGTAGAAAGTAGGTTTTCCTCTCCCCAATGACACTTTATAGTGAATATCCATATTTTCTGAGTGCTACTATGATTTCTGCTGGATGCTTTAGGCTAAGAAATAGACCCAACCTGAGATTTTTATTTGTATTGTACTGAAACAGAATCTGCAAAATGTCTTGGTTTCCAGGTTTTCAAGCAGACAGGAGTTCTGTCAGTCTTACTAGGATCTGTGTTAAGGTGACTCATTGAGTGTAGAAAACCACTGCAATACCTGACCAGGGATGTGGTGATTCTCCGTCATCAGCAGACTGGAGCAAGCCGTAGTTTCTAAACCACCAACCATGAATTGAGACCACAGTGTTGTATGGGAGCTTCTGCATTAATTTCTCTGCCCTCGGTCACACTAAAGGTCAGACTCTCAGATCACAAGATCATGACAGCCTCCCTGGCCCTAAAACCTGCACCTCTACAACTCTGTGAATTGCAGTCATTGCTTGGCTTTATTCTTCTCCTGCTACAAAGGCATGCAGGCTTGGGGAGCTGTGAATGCATGGGCTGCCACAGCCAGTGATCAGCATGGGCCTTTACCTGTGCTGTGCCATTTCAGGTAGGGAGAGAGGGAAGAGAAGACAGATTCAGGTTCACGTAGAAGTAGTTTACAGAGCAGCAAATGTATCTTACAACAGCAGTGATGGCCGAGTCTTATTGTGATTGTAAGGCAGGCAGGTGACTTGCTGTTTTTCTCTCTCTTGATTAATTCCATTCTGGTATAGCTGTGGTTTTCCACAAAGTCACTCCTGCTGTGCCTGAAGGGAGAAGAAATTCAGACCTGATGAACTATAAAAAGCCCAAGTTTGCTATGATTTTTCAGAGTTCAGGCTGCAAAAACATACCTCTATGTATCTTATTGACACAGAATGTTATTCTGAATTCTGCTATGAATTAGTGTTATTCAGAAACTCCGAATTTTATCATCAACTAAGCAATGAATTCCTGGGATATTTTTTTCCCCATATTCCTACCTTTTCTCATTAGCATCCTAAAATCATCATTCAGTCACCTCCACTAAACTCTTGTGTGATTTCTGACAACCTAAATCTTTCAATTTATCTCATCTTTGCCATGCTACATCTCTCTCACTGATTTCAAATGCAATTCTGGAGGGGCAGGATCTGCAGGTATGAAGAGGTCTTGTTCTCTGTCAGGGTGGCAGTGCAAACAATAATAAGAAATAATAAAAAAAGGACAGCTATTTACCCGATCCTTGACTCAGGCAAGTAGCTTGATCCTCACACCAAAGAGGTCCATTTTACACCAGTAATGCTCATGTATGGCATCTTCACTCACACAAAGGTCCTTGTAAAATCTTACTTGGCTTTGAGAGAACCTTTTGGTTGAGGAACCACCTACCACAACAGAAACCTGATGGTCCAGAGTAGAGTTGCCATGACAAAACTGTGTCCCTTATAGTGAGTGTATCATAGTGTAATCCCCCTGCTGATTGCAATTTAACTCCAAATCCTATTCTGTTTTTATATAGTGTGTGACCCTCCTCTATCCTACTGCACCCAAATTTACAGCTGTTTCTTCTGTGCTTGAAGCACAGAAGGACTGGTGTGTAACTCTTCCTCTTCTCAAAGTGACAAGGTTATAGGGCAGTTGCATGTTTCCTTTGTTATCCTTTTGTTTGAAGAAATAGGACTTGCACCTGACTAAGTCTGTAGAGGCATTCAATTAAACAAAGCCATTTTATTTTAGCAACTGTTTAATGAAGAGGAAACCAATAGACAATCTTGTCTTCCTCTAGGCAAGAAAAGCATTGACAAATGCTATAATTAGTTGTGAACTATGCAACCTGCAAAAGGATTTCATCCAGTTTATCAGGAAGTTAATCTCCCTTCATTTCTAACAACATGAACTTCAGGGAATGTGAGCAGCTCACACTGCACTGGAAATCTGTGTTCTTAGATGCATTTGTGTTTTAAAAAAAAGCCAACAAAAACAAACAACAAAACCCAAGCCCCCCCCTCCAAAAAATCTGGGAAAAAAGCCCAACATTTTTAGGCATGCAGGTCTTCTATCTAGGTGGTAATCTGAGATACACTTGCTGACATAGGAAGGCAAAATAGCTTTTTGCACTTGTTCCTCACAATGCTGAGATAGTGTGGGGTCAGTGATGCCTGAACTGGACTGTGCACAAGGAATGGTGTTTTCAGTGGAGCTCTGTCCCCAGGACTCTGTTAAGACCTCTGTTACGCTATACAGCCCTCCTGAGCTGCAGGATTTTGGTGCATTTATTGCTGCTGATGATTCATAAGACACTTGAGAAGACATATCCTCATATCCAAAACAAGTTTCCAAGGCTGAGTAGTATAGCTGTAAACTGTGCTAATTAAAGGTAATTTTTTGTATGTGACAGGAAAAAGCCGATAACATCAAACCCTAATGGAGAGAGATGGGAGAATTTCCCTGAGCTACGTGCTTTGCTGTTGAGAAAGCAGAGCTTGGCAGATGGAGGAAGATGGAGCTGATTTCCAATTTAACCTTCTATTAATGTTTTATGATTTTAAATTTAGCAGAGTAGTTCACTTTTCTATGATCTTTGCAGGACTCCTATTTCCTTTCTGTTAACTGCTGAAAGGAACTCTACATATGCACCCATCAGTAGTCTCTCCTCTCCAAAAGAACAAGAGAGTGCCAGTACAAATTCCACAGCAACTGGCCTTCCTATCAAATGAGGCTCAACATCCTCACTCTGTCAAAACTTCCTCTGAATGCTGTGGCTTAGATCCAGGTTTAGCTGTGTCCAGCTTTTCAGGTACAGATGGGTAAGAGAGAGTGAGGATACAAGTTGTTCTTCCTCTCCTAGTTGGCTGAGAAAGGANAGTTTGCTATGATTTTTCAGAGTTCAGGCTGCAAAAACATACCTCTATGTATCTTATTGACACAGAATGTTATTCTGAATTCTGCTATGAATTAGTGTTATTCAGAAACTCCGAATTTTATCATCAACTAAGCAATGAATTCCTGGGATATTTTTTTCCCCATATTCCTACCTTTTCTCATTAGCATCCTAAAATCATCATTCAGTCACCTCCACTAAACTCTTGTGTGATTTCTGACAACCTAAATCTTTCAATTTATCTCATCTTTGCCATGCTACATCTCTCTCACTGATTTCAAATGCAATTCTGGAGGGGCAGGATCTGCAGGTATGAAGAGGTCTTGTTCTCTGTCAGGGTGGCAGTGCAAACAATAATAAGAAATAATAAAAAAAGGACAGCTATTTACCCGATCCTTGACTCAGGCAAGTAGCTTGATCCTCACACCAAAGAGGTCCATTTTACACCAGTAATGCTCATGTATGGCATCTTCACTCACACAAAGGTCCTTGTAAAATCTTACTTGGCTTTGAGAGAACCTTTTGGTTGAGGAACCACCTACCACAACAGAAACCTGATGGTCCAGAGTAGAGTTGCCATGACAAAACTGTGTCCCTTATAGTGAGTGTATCATAGTGTAATCCCCCTGCTGATTGCAATTTAACTCCAAATCCTATTCTGTTTTTATATAGTGTGTGACCCTCCTCTATCCTACTGCACCCAAATTTACAGCTGTTTCTTCTGTGCTTGAAGCACAGAAGGACTGGTGTGTAACTCTTCCTCTTCTCAAAGTGACAAGGTTATAGGGCAGTTGCATGTTTCCTTTGTTATCCTTTTGTTTGAAGAAATAGGACTTGCACCTGACTAAGTCTGTAGAGGCATTCAATTAAACAAAGCCATTTTATTTTAGCAACTGTTTAATGAAGAGGAAACCAATAGACAATCTTGTCTTCCTCTAGGCAAGAAAAGCATTGACAAATGCTATAATTAGTTGTGAACTATGCAACCTGCAAAAGGATTTCATCCAGTTTATCAGGAAGTTAATCTCCCTTCATTTCTAACAACATGAACTTCAGGGAATGTGAGCAGCTCACACTGCACTGGAAATCTGTGTTCTTAGATGCATTTGTGTTTTAAAAAAAAGCCAACAAAAACAAACAACAAAACCCAAGCCCCCCCCTCCAAAAAATCTGGGAAAAAAGCCCAACATTTTTAGGCATGCAGGTCTTCTATCTAGGTGGTAATCTGAGATACACTTGCTGACATAGGAAGGCAAAATAGCTTTTTGCACTTGTTCCTCACAATGCTGAGATAGTGTGGGGTCAGTGATGCCTGAACTGGACTGTGCACAAGGAATGGTGTTTTCAGTGGAGCTCTGTCCCCAGGACTCTGTTAAGACCTCTGTTACGCTATACAGCCCTCCTGAGCTGCAGGATTTTGGTGCATTTATTGCTGCTGATGATTCATAAGACACTTGAGAAGACATATCCTCATATCCAAAACAAGTTTCCAAGGCTGAGTAGTATAGCTGTAAACTGTGCTAATTAAAGGTAATTTTTTGTATGTGACAGGAAAAAGCCGATAACATCAAACCCTAATGGAGAGAGATGGGAGAATTTCCCTGAGCTACGTGCTTTGCTGTTGAGAAAGCAGAGCTTGGCAGATGGAGGAAGATGGAGCTGATTTCCAATTTAACCTTCTATTAATGTTTTATGATTTTAAATTTAGCAGAGTAGTTCACTTTTCTATGATCTTTGCAGGACTCCTATTTCCTTTCTGTTAACTGCTGAAAGGAACTCTACATATGCACCCATCAGTAGTCTCTCCTCTCCAAAAGAACAAGAGAGTGCCAGTACAAATTCCACAGCAACTGGCCTTCCTATCAAATGAGGCTCAACATCCTCACTCTGTCAAAACTTCCTCTGAATGCTGTGGCTTAGATCCAGGTTTAGCTGTGTCCAGCTTTTCAGGTACAGATGGGTAAGAGAGAGTGAGGATACAAGTTGTTCTTCCTCTCCTAGTTGGCTGAGAAAGGACAAAAGCTGCTGTGTGAGTCCTCCCCACTCTGCGTGGGCTTGAGTGATAGGCTATAAGATTTTATCCAGTGCATGGGGAATACTCTGGCTCCAGGCCATTGAGGCACATTGACAGCATCCCAGGCTATCTCTTTGGAGAAATGCAGGAAAGTAAAATACTTATCCACCCACTCTGGGCACTAGGGACCAAATGAGAGATGGATGCTGATTCATTCTGCCCATAAAAGGTACGCAGAGTGCACAGCATGAATTGCCTTCTGNTTATCTCATCTTTGCCATGCTACATCTCTCTCACTGATTTCAAATGCAATTCTGGAGGGGCAGGATCTGCAGGTATGAAGAGGTCTTGTTCTCTGTCAGGGTGGCAGTGCAAACAATAATAAGAAATAATAAAAAAAGGACAGCTATTTACCCGATCCTTGACTCAGGCAAGTAGCTTGATCCTCACACCAAAGAGGTCCATTTTACACCAGTAATGCTCATGTATGGCATCTTCACTCACACAAAGGTCCTTGTAAAATCTTACTTGGCTTTGAGAGAACCTTTTGGTTGAGGAACCACCTACCACAACAGAAACCTGATGGTCCAGAGTAGAGTTGCCATGACAAAACTGTGTCCCTTATAGTGAGTGTATCATAGTGTAATCCCCCTGCTGATTGCAATTTAACTCCAAATCCTATTCTGTTTTTATATAGTGTGTGACCCTCCTCTATCCTACTGCACCCAAATTTACAGCTGTTTCTTCTGTGCTTGAAGCACAGAAGGACTGGTGTGTAACTCTTCCTCTTCTCAAAGTGACAAGGTTATAGGGCAGTTGCATGTTTCCTTTGTTATCCTTTTGTTTGAAGAAATAGGACTTGCACCTGACTAAGTCTGTAGAGGCATTCAATTAAACAAAGCCATTTTATTTTAGCAACTGTTTAATGAAGAGGAAACCAATAGACAATCTTGTCTTCCTCTAGGCAAGAAAAGCATTGACAAATGCTATAATTAGTTGTGAACTATGCAACCTGCAAAAGGATTTCATCCAGTTTATCAGGAAGTTAATCTCCCTTCATTTCTAACAACATGAACTTCAGGGAATGTGAGCAGCTCACACTGCACTGGAAATCTGTGTTCTTAGATGCATTTGTGTTTTAAAAAAAAGCCAACAAAAACAAACAACAAAACCCAAGCCCCCCCCTCCAAAAAATCTGGGAAAAAAGCCCAACATTTTTAGGCATGCAGGTCTTCTATCTAGGTGGTAATCTGAGATACACTTGCTGACATAGGAAGGCAAAATAGCTTTTTGCACTTGTTCCTCACAATGCTGAGATAGTGTGGGGTCAGTGATGCCTGAACTGGACTGTGCACAAGGAATGGTGTTTTCAGTGGAGCTCTGTCCCCAGGACTCTGTTAAGACCTCTGTTACGCTATACAGCCCTCCTGAGCTGCAGGATTTTGGTGCATTTATTGCTGCTGATGATTCATAAGACACTTGAGAAGACATATCCTCATATCCAAAACAAGTTTCCAAGGCTGAGTAGTATAGCTGTAAACTGTGCTAATTAAAGGTAATTTTTTGTATGTGACAGGAAAAAGCCGATAACATCAAACCCTAATGGAGAGAGATGGGAGAATTTCCCTGAGCTACGTGCTTTGCTGTTGAGAAAGCAGAGCTTGGCAGATGGAGGAAGATGGAGCTGATTTCCAATTTAACCTTCTATTAATGTTTTATGATTTTAAATTTAGCAGAGTAGTTCACTTTTCTATGATCTTTGCAGGACTCCTATTTCCTTTCTGTTAACTGCTGAAAGGAACTCTACATATGCACCCATCAGTAGTCTCTCCTCTCCAAAAGAACAAGAGAGTGCCAGTACAAATTCCACAGCAACTGGCCTTCCTATCAAATGAGGCTCAACATCCTCACTCTGTCAAAACTTCCTCTGAATGCTGTGGCTTAGATCCAGGTTTAGCTGTGTCCAGCTTTTCAGGTACAGATGGGTAAGAGAGAGTGAGGATACAAGTTGTTCTTCCTCTCCTAGTTGGCTGAGAAAGGACAAAAGCTGCTGTGTGAGTCCTCCCCACTCTGCGTGGGCTTGAGTGATAGGCTATAAGATTTTATCCAGTGCATGGGGAATACTCTGGCTCCAGGCCATTGAGGCACATTGACAGCATCCCAGGCTATCTCTTTGGAGAAATGCAGGAAAGTAAAATACTTATCCACCCACTCTGGGCACTAGGGACCAAATGAGAGATGGATGCTGATTCATTCTGCCCATAAAAGGTACGCAGAGTGCACAGCATGAATTGCCTTCTGCCTTTCTTTACACTGATTATAATTTAAAAGATAGCCCTCACAGAGCTGCTTTATACTCAGGAACCATGGATTTAGGCAAATCAAGTTGGGCAAAAATCATTCAGCTCAAAGGACCAAGATGGGNAAGAAATAATAAAAAAAGGACAGCTATTTACCCGATCCTTGACTCAGGCAAGTAGCTTGATCCTCACACCAAAGAGGTCCATTTTACACCAGTAATGCTCATGTATGGCATCTTCACTCACACAAAGGTCCTTGTAAAATCTTACTTGGCTTTGAGAGAACCTTTTGGTTGAGGAACCACCTACCACAACAGAAACCTGATGGTCCAGAGTAGAGTTGCCATGACAAAACTGTGTCCCTTATAGTGAGTGTATCATAGTGTAATCCCCCTGCTGATTGCAATTTAACTCCAAATCCTATTCTGTTTTTATATAGTGTGTGACCCTCCTCTATCCTACTGCACCCAAATTTACAGCTGTTTCTTCTGTGCTTGAAGCACAGAAGGACTGGTGTGTAACTCTTCCTCTTCTCAAAGTGACAAGGTTATAGGGCAGTTGCATGTTTCCTTTGTTATCCTTTTGTTTGAAGAAATAGGACTTGCACCTGACTAAGTCTGTAGAGGCATTCAATTAAACAAAGCCATTTTATTTTAGCAACTGTTTAATGAAGAGGAAACCAATAGACAATCTTGTCTTCCTCTAGGCAAGAAAAGCATTGACAAATGCTATAATTAGTTGTGAACTATGCAACCTGCAAAAGGATTTCATCCAGTTTATCAGGAAGTTAATCTCCCTTCATTTCTAACAACATGAACTTCAGGGAATGTGAGCAGCTCACACTGCACTGGAAATCTGTGTTCTTAGATGCATTTGTGTTTTAAAAAAAAGCCAACAAAAACAAACAACAAAACCCAAGCCCCCCCCTCCAAAAAATCTGGGAAAAAAGCCCAACATTTTTAGGCATGCAGGTCTTCTATCTAGGTGGTAATCTGAGATACACTTGCTGACATAGGAAGGCAAAATAGCTTTTTGCACTTGTTCCTCACAATGCTGAGATAGTGTGGGGTCAGTGATGCCTGAACTGGACTGTGCACAAGGAATGGTGTTTTCAGTGGAGCTCTGTCCCCAGGACTCTGTTAAGACCTCTGTTACGCTATACAGCCCTCCTGAGCTGCAGGATTTTGGTGCATTTATTGCTGCTGATGATTCATAAGACACTTGAGAAGACATATCCTCATATCCAAAACAAGTTTCCAAGGCTGAGTAGTATAGCTGTAAACTGTGCTAATTAAAGGTAATTTTTTGTATGTGACAGGAAAAAGCCGATAACATCAAACCCTAATGGAGAGAGATGGGAGAATTTCCCTGAGCTACGTGCTTTGCTGTTGAGAAAGCAGAGCTTGGCAGATGGAGGAAGATGGAGCTGATTTCCAATTTAACCTTCTATTAATGTTTTATGATTTTAAATTTAGCAGAGTAGTTCACTTTTCTATGATCTTTGCAGGACTCCTATTTCCTTTCTGTTAACTGCTGAAAGGAACTCTACATATGCACCCATCAGTAGTCTCTCCTCTCCAAAAGAACAAGAGAGTGCCAGTACAAATTCCACAGCAACTGGCCTTCCTATCAAATGAGGCTCAACATCCTCACTCTGTCAAAACTTCCTCTGAATGCTGTGGCTTAGATCCAGGTTTAGCTGTGTCCAGCTTTTCAGGTACAGATGGGTAAGAGAGAGTGAGGATACAAGTTGTTCTTCCTCTCCTAGTTGGCTGAGAAAGGACAAAAGCTGCTGTGTGAGTCCTCCCCACTCTGCGTGGGCTTGAGTGATAGGCTATAAGATTTTATCCAGTGCATGGGGAATACTCTGGCTCCAGGCCATTGAGGCACATTGACAGCATCCCAGGCTATCTCTTTGGAGAAATGCAGGAAAGTAAAATACTTATCCACCCACTCTGGGCACTAGGGACCAAATGAGAGATGGATGCTGATTCATTCTGCCCATAAAAGGTACGCAGAGTGCACAGCATGAATTGCCTTCTGCCTTTCTTTACACTGATTATAATTTAAAAGATAGCCCTCACAGAGCTGCTTTATACTCAGGAACCATGGATTTAGGCAAATCAAGTTGGGCAAAAATCATTCAGCTCAAAGGACCAAGATGGGAACAATAAGTGATTCCTCTAGGGGCACATTTCATCCAGTGCTCAATGTCAGTGCCTCAGGCTTAATCCCTGGGAGCATCCATGTTTGCTTTCATGCTGCCAGCCCCTATATGGGCCAGGGGGCCATTGGGTGAAGAGTTTGTACATGCTTACTAGCTAATTGGGGTTTTGGTTACACTGACATGGATCTAGAGCAGCTCTTCCGAAGACCACAGCAGTTGCTCTCTGTCTATGATGCTGACACTCGGGAACCAGTGAATAAAACACTGTAAATGTGGGAGCTTCTATTAGCAGTTCCAAAAACTATAAGATCTTGTGAGGCAGTGTGTCAGCTGAAAACAAACAGAAGGAATCCCAAAATACAAGTATGATTCTGTAAGAAATCAATAAGAAAAGCAGAATGGGCGGGAATTCTGCCCAGCAGGGTTTCCCCGTCAGGAAGGGAATCTTTATTTGGAGAAACACACTTTCATTGTGTTGATTATAGCACTTTTTCTTATCTTATGCTGTTGCACAAAGATAAAAGAGGCGTCTGCAAGAAAGCTGAATATGCTGGTGCTGATTTAAGAGTGACTGGATGTAAAAACACAATAATTTCAGAACTGGGGTAAAGTACTGCTGGGGATTTAGCGCTGCATATCTCAGGGTCTCAGTCTGCCTGGGCCAGCTTCCTGCTGCTCTCCGCCATTATGTATCAGCAGGAAATTACACTTTTATGAGTGATTTACCTTTAAACAAACACTACTACACAAACAATATGGTATTGAATTTAGTGGTTTGCCTTTTAAGTATTACAGTGAAAGACTGTAACAGCTGTCTAAGCTGATAACTACTACCTAGGATAAGAATATTGTCGACTGAGTTATTAGTCAATTGTTTAACTAAATCTAGCTGCATCTCTCTCTTTTAACTGTGTGAAATTTACAGTTTCTTTAAACAATATAGTTCCTTGAAACATGCATATAACTGATTCCTTGGGTGGGAACTTTATGGATAAAGAATTGTTTTGGAGATCAGATCACACTTTTAAATTACATTTTCTT